>ONZH01012022.1:0-30755 GCA_900303285.1 Rhinella marina | reverse complement strand
AACAGTGAAACTGCATGGGATGAAAGATCACAGTAGAGATTGTTTATTCCCATATCAGTGATCATTGCTTACTAGTTAGATTCTCTTACAAGCAGCAATGATCACTGTAACTTTCCTCATTCATGATCATTGCCCACTCTATATAAAAGGGCCCTTAGCCCAAAACTGGGACCAATTTTGCCTCATTGACTGTCTTCATGGTTGGAATCTCTTTACAGTGTTATCTATATAAATTCTCTGTAATCATATCAGTTATGAGACAAGACTCCGCGGTCATTGAGACAGGAAATGATGTAATTTAATTGATAGATGGAGGAAGGAAGACATCATTTATAGCAGACATGATGTCACTGGACTTAAGGTTTTAAGATTATATCTGTGAGTCATATATGGCTCTTGGGCTCTAAGCATGTGGCTCCAGTGCAGTTGGTAACACCAGGGAAACGGAAGAAGGAGGAGTGAAAAGGAAAGAGGAAGGGAAGTAATTTAAGAAAATGGGACAGAAGGTTTGGAAAAGACATGTACTGGAAGAGGAGAACTCAGTCGATGGCAAGCAGCAATCATGGTATTATATTTTGGACCATTGGATACATAAAACGAGTTTGGTATCTACAGGTCTAGCAGCTACTTAATGATAGTTTCAATCTGTGCTATTAAAAAAGCAGATTGGCCAAATTTGCACAGAGCTTACATGCTGCAGAATTTCCCCCTGTTTTAAAATAGATAAAAACTAGAGATGAGCGAGTAGTGAAATATTCGAAAGTTCGAAATTCGATTCGAATAGACCGCGAAATTCGACTATTCGACCGAATATCGAATCCCATTAAAGTCTATGGGGAAAAAATGCTCGCCACTTGGAAATCTCAATTCGACCACTTGGAGGTCACCAAGTCCACCCTGGAACCTCAGAAAAGGATGCCAACACTGCTGGAATGCAACTGGGACAGCAGGGGAAGCATGTCTGGGTGCATATAACGCGCCCAAGTCGCACTATTACGCCACTATCACAGCCTCTCAACAATACACTCCAAACACAATCTAACCTCTCTGTAAAGTGAGACCATACAAGGAAACCTTCTTTCCTCAACATTGCCATGGACCCCAAGCCAAACTAGACAAAAAAGAAGATAAAATTCTGCACCCCTTAAAATCACGTTGCCTATGACAACCACAGATGGCATAGGCAAGGGGGAAAGCAAATAGACCCCACCCCTAATTGTCATTGTGTGTGTGAGATGTGGTCAGACATGTCTTCTTTAAAATGTAAAAACAACTCAAACACATGCAGAAGCCTTAAAATGCCCAAATTGTTGGCGCTTGAGATGTCAGTGACCCGACCTGGCCCAGTGTCATGTCTAGCAGGTAAAGCAGTGGGGATGTTGAGGGATGCGTAGGACCGCAAAAGGCAGGAAGAGGCCGTGGGCTGGCCAGAGGCTCATGGAAAATTTTGTGGAGGCCCAAGAGGTGAGACGTCTTAAAAATTGTGTGGAGGCTAAAGAGGTGAGACCTCTTAAACATTTTGTAGAGCCCCAAGAGGTGAGACCTCTTAAAAATTATGTGGAGGCCCAAGAGGTGAGACCTCTTAAAAATTATGTGGAGGCCCAAGAGGTGAGACCGCTTAAACATTTTGTGGAGGCCCAAGAGGTGAGACCTCTTAAACATTTTGTACAGGCCCAAGAGGTGAGACCTCTTAAAAATTATGTGGAGGCCCAAGAGGTGAGACCTCTTAAAAATTATGTGGAGGCCCAAGAGGTGAGACCTCTTAAAAATTATGTGGAGGCCCAAGAGGTGAGACCTCTTAAAAATTATGTGGAGGCCCAAGAGGTGAGACCTCTTAAAAATTATGTGGAGGCCCAAGAGGTGAGACCTCTTAAAAATTATGTGGAGGCCCAAGAGGTGACACCTCTTAAACATTTTGTGTAGGCCCAAGAGGTGAGACCTCTTAAAAATTATGTGGAGGCCCAAGAGGAGAGACGTGTTAAAAATTATGTGGAGGCCCAAGAGGTGAGACCTGTTAAAAATTATGTGGAGGCCCAAGAGGTGAGACCTGTTAAACCTTTTGTGGAGGCCCAAGAGGTGAGACCTGTTAAAAAGTTATGTGGAGGCCCAAGAGGTGAGCAATAAATATATACATTTTTCTTATTTACGGAGCAATTCTACGGCGGTTAAGGAGGAGGAGGTGGAGGAGGAAATGGCACTTCATACAGATGGCACTTCACTTTTGGCTGCTTTCCACTGTTAACCTCTTAAACCTTTTGTGGAGGCCCAAGAGGTGAGACCTGTTAAAAATTATGTGGAGGCCCAAGAGGTGAGCCATAAATATATACATTTTCTTATTTACGGAGCAATTCTACGGCGGTTAAGGAGGAGGAGGAGGAGGAGGAGGTGGAGGAGGAAATGGCACTTCATACAGATGGCACTTCACTTTTGGCTGCTTTCCACTGTTAACCTCTTAAACCTTTTGTGGAGGCCCAAAAGGTGAGACCTGTTTAAAAATTATGTGGAGGCCCAAGAGGTGAGACCTGTTAAACATTTTGTGGAGGCCCAAGAGGTGAGACCTGTTAAACATTTTGTGGAGGCCCAAGAGGTGAGACCTGTTAATCATTTTGTGGAGGCCCAAGAGGTGAGACCTGTTAAACATTTTGTGGAGGCCCAAGAGGTGAGACCTGTTAAACATTTTGTGGAGACCCAAGAGGTGAGACCCGTTAAAAATTATGTGGAGGCCCAATAGGTGAGACCTCTTAAACATTTTGTGCAGGCCCAAGAGGTGAGACGTGTTAAAAATTATGTGGAGGCCCAAGAGGTGAGACCTCTTAAACATTTTGTGGAGGCCCAAGAGGTGAGACCTGTTAAACATTTTGTGGAGGCCCAAGAGGTGAGACCTCTTAAAAATTATGTGGAGGCCCAAGAGGTGAGACCTGTTAAACATTTTGTGGAGGCCCAAGAGGTGAGACCTGTTAAAAATTATGTGGAGGCCCAAGAGGTGAGCCATAAATATATACATTTTTCTTATTTACGGAGCAATTCTACGGCGGTTAAGGAGGAGGAGGAGGAGGAGGTGGAGGAGGAAATGGCACTTCATACAGATGGCACTTCACTTTTGGCTGCTTTCCACTGTTAACCTCTTAAACCTTTTGTGGAGGCCCAAAGGTGAGACCTGTTAAAAATTAAGTGGAGGCCCAAGAGGTGAGACCTGTTAAACATTTTGTGGAGGCCCAAGAGGTGAGACCTGTTAAACATTTTGTGGAGGCCCAAGAGGTGAGACCTGTTAAACATTTTGTGGAGGCCCAAGAGGTGAGACCTGTTAAACATTTTGTGGAGGCCCAAGAGGTGAGACCTGTTAAAAAGTTATGTGGAGGCCCAAGAGGTGAGACCTGTTAAACATTTTGTGGAGGCCCAAGAGGTGAGACCTGTTAAACATTTTGTGGAGGCCCAAGAGGTGAGACCTGTTAAACATTTTGTGGAGGCCCAAGAGGTGAGACCTGTTAAACATTTTGTGGAGGCCCAAGAGGTGAGACCTGTTAAACATTTTGTGGAGGCCCAAGAGGTGAGACCCGTTAAAAATTATGTGGAGGCCCAATAGGTGAGACCTCTTAAACATTTTGTGCAGGCCCAAGAGGTGAGACGTGTTAAAAATTATGTGGAGGCCCAAGAGGTGAGACCCGTTAAACATTTTGTGGAGGCCCAAGAGGTGAGACCTGTTAAAAATTATGTGGAGGCCCAAGAGGTGAGCCATAATATATACATTTTTCTTATTTACGGAGCAATTCTACGCCGGTTAAGGAGGAGGAGGAGGAGGAGATGGAGGAGGAAATGGCACTTCATACAGATGGCACTTCACTTTTGGCTGCTTTCCACTGTTAACCTCTTAAACCTTTTGTGGAGGCCCAAAAGGTGAGACCTGTTAAAAATTAAGTGGAGGCCCAAGAGGTGAGACCTGTTAAACATTTTGTGGAGGCCCAAGAGGTGAGACCTGTTAAACATTTTGTGGAGGCCCAAGAGGTGAGACCTGTTAAACATTTTGTGGAGGCCCAAGAGGTGAGACCTGTTAAACATTTTGTGGAGACCCAAGAGGTGAGACCCGTTAAAAATTATGTGGAGGCCCAATAGGTGAGACCTCTTAAACATTTTGTGCAGGCCCAAGAGGTGAGACGTGTTAAAAATTATGTGGAGGCCCAAGAGGTGAGACCTGTTAAACATTTTGTGGAGGCCCAAGAGGTGAGACCTCTTAAACATTTTGTGGAGGCCCAAGAGGTGAGACCTGTTAAACATTTTGTGGAGGCCCAAGAGGTGAGACCTCTTAAAAATTATGTGGAGGCCCAAGAGGTGAGACCTGTTAAAAATTATGAGGAGGCCCAAGAGGTGAGACCTCTTAAAAATTATGTGGAGGCCCAAGAGGTGAGACCTGTTAAAAATTATGAGGAGGCCCAAGAGGTGAGACCTCTTAAACATTTTGTGGGGGCCCAAGAGGTTGAAACCTCTTAAACATTTTGTGCAGGCCCAAGAGGTGAGACCGGTTAAAAATTATGTTGAGGCCCAAGAGGTGAGACCGGTTAAAAATTATGAGGAGGCCCAAGAGGTGAGACCTCTTAAACATTTTGTGGAGGCCCAAGAGGTGAGCCATAAACATATAAATTTTTCTTATTTACGGAGCAATTCTACGGCGGTTAAGGAGGAGGAGGAGGAGGAGGAGGTGGAGGAGGAAATGGCACTTCATACAGATGGCACTTCACTTTTGGCTGCTTTCCACGGTTGGAGAAGCAAAGTCCGGGTCAATCCACTTGCTGTTCATTTTGATTAGCGTCAGCCTGTCGGCACTGTCGGTTGACAGGCGGCTGCGCTTATCGGTTATAATGCCCCCGGCTGCGCTGAACACCCTTTCTGATAGCACGCTGGCGGCAGGGCAGGCAAGCACCTCCAAGGCGTACAGGGACAGTTCCAGCCACGTGTCCAACTTGGAGACCCAGTAAGTGTAGGACGCCGAGGGATCGGGGAGGACAGGGTTACGGTCTGCCAGGTACTCCCGCAACATCCGCCGATACTTGTCCCTCCTGCTGATAGCGGGCCCCGCAGTGATGGAAGTTGCACGAGGGGGTGCCATGAACGTGTCCCACACCTTGGAGAGTGTTCCCCTGGTGGCTGTGGGCCTGATGGATGTTGTGGGACTCTGGGAGACCCTCTCCTCTCTGCCGCCAGCGATGGTGGGTGGGAAAATCTCCATCATGTTCTGCACGAGTTCCCTCTGGTATTCCAGCAATCGATTCGTCCTCTCCTCTACCGGAATAAAAGAGGAGACGTTATCTTTATACCGGGGGTCCAGGAGTGCGAAGACCCAGTACAGTTTGTTCTCCACTATCCGGACAACACGTGTGTCCCGGGAAAAGCAGCCCAGCATGAAGTCAGCCATGTGTGCCAGACTCTGAATAGGCATGACCTCACTGCCCCCACCAGAAGGATCACTTGCCATTTCCTCCTCTTCCTCTTCCGCCTCCTCTCCGCCCCATCCGCGCTGAACCAATGGGACGCACACAGCCTGACTGCTACCCTCGCCGCCAGCATCCTCCTCCTCTTCCACAGCCACCTCCACGTCGTCCTCCTCCTCCTCATCCTCCTCCTCCTGCAACTGCCACCGTGAAGCAGACAAAAGTGTGGTCTGACTGTGTAGCTCCGTTGCGTCTCCTCCTACCCCCGTCTCCTCTGCGTGCAATGCGTTCTCCCTTATTGCGATGAGCGATTCTTTAAGGACGCCTAGGAGCGGGATGGTTACGCTCACTATAGCGTCCTCGCTGCTGACCTTCTTGGTGGACTCCTCAAAGATACGCAGTACATCGCATATGTCTGCCATCCATGGCCACTCGTGGTTGGCAAACTGAGGGAGCTGAGTTGGAGGCACGCGTGGATTCATAATCTGGTACTCCATCAATGCTCTCTGCTGCTCACACACCCTGGCCAACATGGAATAGGTGGAATTCCAGCGAGTGGGCAGGTCGCACAACAGCCGATGTTCAGGCAAATGGAGGCGTTGCTGGAGTTTTTTTAAGCTAGCAGCAGCTACAGTTGACTTCCGAAAGTGAGCGCACAAGCGCCGCACTTTCACCAGTAGCTCTGCCAGGTTGGGGTAAGTCTTCAGAAATTTTTGGACTACCAGATTAAAAACGTGGGCCAGGCATGGTACGTGATTGAGTTCGGCAAGCTCCAGAGCCGCCACCAGGTTACGGCCGTTATCGCACACGACCATGCCTGGTCCTAGCTGCAGCGGCGACAGCCACATCTCCGTCTGCTGCAATATGGCGTCCCTCACCTCTGGGGCGCTGTGCTTCCTGTCGCCCAAGCTGATGAGCTTTAGCACCGCCTGCTGACGTCTCCCCGCGCCAGTGCTGCAACGCTTCCAGCTAGCGGCTGAGGGAGATGTTAAGGCACAGGAGGAGGAGGAGGAGGAGGAGGAGGAGGAGGGGGGTTTATCAGAACCCATGCTGGCAATCTTGGGCGGGGGTGGTAGGTAGGCCGTCTCTGTTTGCGACCCCGTCCCCGCTTCCACTACATTCACCCAGTGTGCCGTCAAAGAGATGTAGCGTCCCTGGCCGCAAGCGCTTGTCCACGAGTCGGTGGTCAAGTGGACCTTTGCGCTGACTGCGTACCTCAGGGCCCGCCTGATGTTACGCGACACGTGCTGGTGCAGGGCGGGACGGCACTCCGGGAAAAGTAGTGGCGGCTGGGGACGGAATAGCGAGGTGCGGCAGCCGCCATCAGGTCGCGGAAGGCCTGCGTCTCCACAAGCCTAAACGGCAACATCTCCAGGGCCAGCAGTTTGGAGATGTGGCAGTTTAAGGCTTGGGCTTGGGGGTGACTCGAGGCGTACTTCCGCCTGCGGTCGAACGCCTGCGAGATGGACAGTTGTTGGGACGAGGAGTGTGAGGGTGCAGGCGAAGAGGCGGGGGAAGGGGAGGCTGAAGGAGAAGGCCCCAAAGTAGCCGAGGCAGAGGCAGATGTGGAGGTGTCCTGGCTGGAGGTCTGGACCGCAGTGGCAGCACACAACAAAGGGGAAGAGGCAGTGGCAGCAGGACCGGGCGCAGTTTGTATTGCGTTTGCTCTCTCCCACTCAGCCCAGTGCTTGACTTCCAAGTGACGCCGCATGCCTGAGGTGGTCAGATTGCTCTTCTCAGAGCCCCTACTCAGTTTTGAGTGGCAGAGTGTGCAAACCGCGCTCAGTTTGTCATCCGCACAAACATTAAAAATCTCCACACCACAGAAGTACGAGGCCTCGATGGGGGAGCTTCGCGCGACTGCCCGCTGCCGGGAACAGCTTCGGCCGTGCTGGCTGTGGCCTCACTACTTTGTCTGGACTGTCCTCTGCCTCTGGACATCCCTCTGCCTTGGACATCCCTCTGCCTGTGGACATCCCTCTGCCTGTGGACATCCCTCTGCCTCTGGACATCCCTCTGCCTCTTGCTGCCTTTTTCGGTGCTGCGCAGACCACCACCTCTCCACTGCTTTCCCCGCTGGACATCACCCCTGGCCAAGTGGGGTCGGTCATTTCGTCATCCACCACCTCCTCTTCCTCACTCTGCTCCTCCTCCTGCCCACTGGACATTCCAACAACCTCCCTTGATGGCAACTGCGTCTCATCATCATCATCGCTCATGATAACAGATGCTGGCTCAGGGTCCACATCAGCAGGAGATGGCGAAAACTCAAGGGTTTGGGCATCACTACAAACAAATTCCTCTCCTAGCTCCTGGGATTCTTCCGGCACATCTGAAAAAGGACCCGAAAAGAGCTCCTGGGAGGGGTCAAGGGTGGGATGACTCTGTTGGCCAGGTGTGGAGGAAGGAGGGTCAGAGTGAGACTGTGTGGATGACTGGCTGGTGGACAACTGTGTGGAAGCGCTATCGGCTATCCATTGCACCACCTGTTCAACCTGCTCAGGCCTCAACAGCGGTGTAACCCGCCCCCTGCTTAACTGTCCCATAAAGGCAGGGATTCTGGATGAGCGGGATCCTGGCTGACCCTCACCAGCACGCATTGTATCCCCACTGGCTTCAACAAGGCCCCCAACAGCATTTCCGCGCCCCCGTCCTCGTCCACGTCCTATTCCGCTAGCCCCCCGCCGCATTTTTTTTTTTTTTACAATATTTTGCCTTCACAGCCGTGAAATTAGTTTGCAAGAGAACGCACAGTACAGTTGCCAATTGAAAGGCCTATATATTGTATATATTGTATATTTCAAGGTACACAGCCGTGTACTGAGTGATCAGACGGTGGTGTATGAACAACAGTTATGAGAAATTACTTTGCAAGAGAACGCACAGTACAGTTGCCAGTTAAGGCCTATATATTGTATTTTTCAAGGTACACAGCCGTGTACTGAGTGATCAGACGGTGTGTATGAACAACAGTTATGAGAAATTAGTTTGCAAGAGAACGCACAGTACAGTTGCCAGTTAAGGCCAGATTGTATTTTGCCAAGTTAAGTAGCCTATATATATTATGTATTTTTTCAAGGTACACAGCCGTGTAACTAGTATTGAACAAGGTGTGACGGTGTGTATGAACAACAGTTATGAGAAATTACTTTGCAAGAGAACGCACAGTACAGTTGCCAGTTAAGGCCTATATATTGTATTTTTCAAGGTACACAGCCGTGTACTAAGTGATCAGACGGTGTGTATGAACACCAGTTATGAGAAATTACTTTGCAAGAGAACGCACAGTACAGTATGCCAGTTGCCAGTTAAGGCCTATATATTGTATTTTTCAAGGTACACAGCCGTGTGAAGTGATCAGACGGTGTGTATGAACAACAGTTTGTATGAAATTACTTTTGAGAGAACGCACAGTACAGTTGCCAGTTAAGGCCTATATATTGTATTTTTCAAGGTACACAGCCGTGTACTAAGTGATACAGACGGTGTGTATGAACAACACAGTTTTGCATGGCAAATTTTTAAGGCCTATATTGTATTTTCAATGTAACAGCCGTGATACTTGATCAGACGGTGTGTATAAACAGTACAATTATTGCAAGAGAAAACAGACTTGTACAGTTGCCCTTATAAGGCCTATATATTGTATTTTTCAAGGTACACAGCCGTGTTCTAAGTGATCAGACAGGTGTATGATGAACAACAGTTATGAGAAATTACTTTGCAAGAGAACGCACAGTACAGTTGCCAGTTAAGGCCTATATATTGTATTTTTCAAGGTACACAGCCGTGTAGTAAGTGATCAGACGGTGTGTATGAACAACAGTTATGAGAAATTACTTTGCAAGAGAACGCACAGTACAGTTGCCAGTTAAGGCCTATATATTGTATTTTTCAAGGTACACAGCCGTGTACTTAAGTGATCAGACGGTGTGTATGAACACCAGTTATGAGAAATTACTTTGCAAGAGAACGCACAGTACAGTTGCCAGTTAAGGCCTATATATTGTATTTTTCAAGGTACACAGCCGTGTACTAAGTGATCAGACGGTGTGTATGAACAACAGTTATGAGAAATTATTTGCAAGAGAACGCACAGTACAGTTGCCAGTTAAGGCCTATATATTGTATTTTCAAGGTACACAGCCGTGTACTGAGTGATCAGACGGTGTGTATGAACAACAGTTATGAGAAATTACTTTGCAAGAGAACGCACAGTACAGTTGCCAGTTAAGCCTATATATTGTATTTTTCAAGGTACACAGCCGTGTACTAAGTGATCAGACGGTGTGTATGAACAACAGTTATGAGAAATTACTTTGCAAGAGAACGCACAGTACAGTTGCCAGTTAAGGCCTATATATTGTATTTTTCAAGGTACACAGCCGTGTACTGAGTGATCAGACGGTGTGTATGAACAACAGTTATGAGAAATTAGTTTGCAAGAGAACGCACAGTACAGTTGCCAGTTTAAGGCCTATATATTGTATTTTTCAAGGTACACAGCCGTGTACTGAGTGATCAGACGGTGTGTATGAACAACAGTTATGAGAAATTACTTTGCAAGAGAACGCACAGTACAGTTGCCAGTTAAGGCCTATATATTGTATTTTTCAAGGTACACAGCCGTGTACTGAGTGATCAGACGGTGTGTATGAACAACAGTTATGAGAAATACTTTGGCAAGAGAACGCACAGTACAGTTGCCAGTTAAGGCCTATATATTGTATTTTTCAAGGTACACAGCCGTGTACTGAGTGATCAGACGGTGTGTATGAACCCAACAGTTATGAGAATTACTTTGCAAGAGAACGCACAGTACAGTGCACCAGTTAAGGCCTATATATTGTATTTTTCAAGGTACACAGCCGTGTACTGAGTGATCAGACGGTGTGTATGAACAACAGTTATGAGAAATTACTTTGCAAGAGAACGCACAGTACAGTTGCCAGTTAAGGCCTATATATTGTATTTTTCAAGGTACACAGCCGTGTACTGAGTGATCAGACGGTGTGTATGAACAACAGTTATGAGAAATTACTTTGCAAGAGAACGCACAGTACAGTTGCCAGTTAAGGCCTATATATTGTAT
This sequence comes from Rhinella marina, assembly GCA_900303285.1. NCBI lineage: Eukaryota > Metazoa > Chordata > Amphibia > Anura > Bufonidae > Rhinella > Rhinella marina. The sequence continues at coordinate 20,240 of ONZH01012022.1, read as the reverse complement.
TTTTCAAGGTACACAGCCGTGTACTGAGTGATCAGACGGTGTGTATGAACAACAGTTATGAGAAATTACTTTGCAAGAGAACGCACAGTACAGTTGCCAGTTAAGGCCTATATATTGTATTTTTCAAGGTACACAGCCGTGTACTGAGTGATCAGACGGTGTGTATGAACAACAGTTATGAGAAATTACTTTGCAAGAGAACGCACAGTACAGTTGCCAGTTAAGGCCTATATATTGTATTTTTCAAGGTACACAGCCGTGTACTGAGTGATCAGACGGTGTGTATGAACAACAGTTATGAGAAATTACTTTGCAAGAGAACGCACAGTACAGTTGCCAGTTAAGGCCTATATATTGTATTTTTCAAGGTACACAGCCGTGTACTGAGTGATCAGACGGTGTGTATGAACAACAGTTATGAGAAATTACTTTGCAAGAGAACGCACAGTACAGTTGCCAGTTAAGGCCTATATATTGTATTTTTCAAGGTACACAGCCGTGTACTGAGTGATCAGACGGTGTGTATGAACAACAGTTATGAGAAATTACTTTGCAAGAGAACGCACAGTACAGTTGCCAGTTAAGGCCTATATATTGTATTTTTCAAGGTACACAGCCGTGTACTGAGTGATCAGACGGTGTGTATGAACAACAGTTATGAGAAATTACTTTGCAAGAGAACGCACAGTACAGTTGCCAGTTAAGGCCTATATATTGTATTTTTCAAGGTACACAGCCGTGTACTGAGTGATCAGACGGTGTGTATGAACAACAGTTATGAGAAATTACTTTGCAAGAGAACGCACAGTACAGTTGCCAGTTAAGGCCTATATATTGTATTTTTCAAGGTACACAGCCGTGTACTGAGTGATCAGACGGTGTGTATGAACAACAGTTATGAGAAATTACTTTGCAAGAGAACGCACAGTACAGTTGCCAGTTAAGGCCTATATATTGTATTTTTCAAGGTACACAGCCGTGTACTGAGTGATCAGACGGTGTGTATGAACAACAGTTATGAGAAATTACTTTGCAAGAGAACGCACAGTACAGTTGCCAGTTAAGGCCTATATATTGTATTTTTCAAGGTACACAGCCGTGTACTGAGTGATCAGACGGTGTGTATGAACAACAGTTATGAGAAATTACTTTGCAAGAGAACGCACAGTACAGTTGCCAGTTAAGGCCTATATATTGTATTTTTCAAGGTACACAGCCGTGTACTGAGTGATCAGACGGTGTGTATGAACAACAGTTATGAGAAATTACTTTGCAAGAGAACGCACAGTACAGTTGCCAGTTAAGGCCTATATATTGTATTTTTCAAGGTACACAGCCGTGTACTGAGTGATCAGACGGTGTGTATGAACAACAGTTATGAGAAATTACTTTGCAAGAGAACGCACAGTACAGTTGCCAGTTAAGGCCTATATATTGTATTTTCAAGTACACAGCCGTGTACTGAGTGATCAGACGGTGTGTATGAACAACAGTTATGAGAAATTACTTTGCAAGAGAACGCACAGTACAGTTGCCAGTTAAGGCCTATATATTGTATTTTTCAAGGTACACAGCCGTGTACTGAGTGATCAGACGGTGTGTATGAACAACAGTTATGAGAAATTACTTTGCAAGAGAACGCACAGTACAGTTGCCAGTTAAGGCCTATATATTGTATTTTTCAAGGTACACAGCCGTGTACTGAGTGATCAGACGGTGTGTATGAACAACAGTTATGAGAAATTACTTTGCAAGAGAACGCACAGTACAGTTGCCAGTTAAGGCCTATATATTGTATTTTTCAAGGTACACAGCCGTGTGCTGAGTGATCAGACGGTGTGTATGAACAACAGTTATGAGAAATTACTTTGCAAGAGAACGCACAGTACAGTTGCCAGTTAAGGCCTATATATTGTATTTTTCAAGGTACACAGCAGTAGTGCCAAATATAGTTTGGTATGTAGCAGAGCACCTAATACACCACTAATGCCTCTCTCTGTCCCTACTCCAGCAGCTATCCCTGAATACAGCAGCCGTTCTCTGTAAAGTCTATATTGTAGTAAGCTATCACTGAAGTCCACTGTAGTAGCCCTGATAAGGGCTTTTAATCACGCTCCTGCCTATCCAACAGCTAAAATCTGTCTCTCCCTTCTCCAGCCTCTGTCCCTGACTAAGTTCACGCAGCATATGCGTACGAGCAGGAAGAGCTGAGTTTTTAATATTCGAGGTCACATGGTTTTTCCAGCCAATGCATGTAGACGCCGTTTTCGCGCTGCCAGCGTGCTCAGCGTGCCTGTCATACCCCCCCTGCATGGTGATTGGTGGAAAAAGAGCGCCAGGGAAGGTGGGAGGGGAAACGAATTCTAGGTGCGCCATCGCCGTTATACTCGAATTAAATCGAGTACGCCGAATATCATAGTATTCGATCGAATACCAGCTCGATCGAACACTACTCGCTCATCTCTAATAAAAATATAATACTAATACTATTCTCATGAATTTTCTTACCGTCCCCATACAGGTATCCTCCACATCAATCCAAATAGAGTCAGCCACAATTTCCCGATCTGCTCCAGTGGTCACGGTATAGTATGCCAAAACACGGAATGATGGGATAAATTCTTCTGTTACTGGCAGTAACATGGCCGTAAGAACCTGGCCCTTCACCCTCGCCTGTGTCCCCACTTTCATTATCCTTCCTTTGGTCATTATCTGTACAAAAAAGGCATCAATGTCAAAGAAACGAGACTCAAATGTGTGGAATTGTCGTTCAAGGGAACTACTGGCAAATAGCAACTCAACCTCCATCCTACAAGTGCTCATTAGTGATACATTGATGCATAGGGGTCGGGGATCTTGTCTTTGACCATATTTTGGATCCCTGTTGTTGTACAGAAGAATCTATGGACTCATGCTATATATAATATCACACAGAGTCATTTGGATGTTTTTGAAAACAGTTGGTCCATGTCCGAAGTAGATCAAAGATGGTCTCGGTCAGTTAAGCCTCCCGTATTGCCACAATATGAGGTAATAGAGGCAGTGTCAGACTGAGCTGTCTAGGGCCCAGTGGTAAAATTTATTTTGGAGACCCACCATATGGATACATCCAAATATTACTTCCTTACACAGCAGCAGACAGCAGCAAGATGGTACAAGATGATTGATTATGGGGTCCCTGAGAAGTTAGGTCCTTCGGAAAGGAGGATACTGGCTATCCTGATAAGTCATCTAAGCCACATGAACATGTCTATAACAATAAACTGGGTAGTTTGTTAACTATTTAACCCAGTTTTTTATATGAATTTAGGCTGGTTGAGGTCCTTTACACTGCCTTTCTACTGTTATGTGCCATGGTTGCAGGGAATGGAAGACAAAGGGCCCACCTTGCTCAGGCGCCCACCAGGGGATTCACTTGCACCCCTGTGGGTCAGTCCAAACCTGAATAGAGGAAATATTAAACAGTTTAATTAATTCCAATGTCTATGTTCTGTATGGGCTCTGATGACATCATGAAATATGGGACTGGCCTGCCCATGTTAGTTTAATATCTTTAATGGAGTTGGTTTAGAACATGATCAAATACTTTATTGGGATATTTTGAGATAATATAGGGACCTTTATCAATTAGCCAAAGTGGAAGGTAGCTAGTTACAACACCCCTCTCTCTCTCTTTCTCTCAAGAGGAGGACAAGTCATGTCCATGCAGCTCATTTATCTTAATTAGCACCATGCAATAATTAATTTCCCTTTGGGGTGACGCTGCACTAGCTGCCAAATTCCACCACAGATTAAACCTGATCAGTGTGGGTCCCAGAAACAAGATACTCTGTGATTCTATTACAGTATATTTGGGAAGGCATCCAACAAAAAGTTATTATTCAAAGCTCAAAACCCCTTTAGTGGCAACCAACGATTGCTATGGTTTAAGTATGACAAAAGACAAGGAAAGTTACCACATAGTTAAAATGGGTGATCTGGTTTTGAGCGGCAATGTTATTGTTCCGGATAATAAAGTCAATAACTGCATTTTCTCCTGGTTTCAATTCCCCTCCTCTGACACTGAGATGTAAGTAGTTGCCACCAATGGGTCTGTAGGCAGAGGCCACCATGGTGGCAGAAGCTTGCTTTTCCTTGGGTATTTTTTCATCTATTGTTGATACCTAGAAGGAGAGAGAAGAAAAAGACATCTACAATGGAGACCAGTAGTAGTAATATGATGCTAATAGTCTAATATAAAATATTCATAGTCAATAGTTTATAATATTATTGTTATATACAGTAGTATGCAGCATCGGTTCATCTAAAGCTCTGTTGCACATAGCAGCCACACTTACATGTGAAGAGAACTTAAATCAACATCATCGAATCAACACTGTAGAACCATTAGGCTTTCCATCCATTAAAGTGTAACTGCCGTTTCATTTTGTATCCCCTAATGGTATAGTACACCCTCCTGTATAAGTGCTTTTGTGCTTTAAAATTTGATCATTTTCAGTTTTACCTGCTAATAACCCCCACAGATGCATGCTACTTTCCTATTCAGCTGCTCTCTTCTCAGAGTGTTGCCATGTGCAGGTTGTCTTCTCTATCTGATAACAGAAGACAGATCAGCTCTGGGGGAGGAGCTCAGCCCTGAGTGCCTGGAGCTGGGCTGAGGCAGAAAGTGGAGGGGGGGAGCTGCTTTAGAGGCTGATATCTCCTGAAGGGTACCAGAAACATGCAACTTGGCTTGTTTGAAAGATGACAATCCAGGCTTTCATTCCACACCAAACAGAGCTCTAGTCCAAGCAACAGAGGAGAAATTACTGTTATAAATCAAGTCGGGTATAATTATGAGTAAAATTAGAGTTGAGCGAATCATTCAAAATTTTATTCGCCAAATTTCTGACAAGATTCATATTTAAACGAATGTATTTGTTGAATCGCCGTAAAAAAAATTGCTGTTTTCTGAACATTCCTGCGTAATCTACGTACGTAAGTCAGCGTAGTTAAAAGTACGTAATATGTAATCATTAGCGTACAAAAGTGCTTACAAATACTTAGCGTACCACTGACGCGCGAGTGCGTCATACGCACGAGGCTAGGCTGTGGCCTACAGTCTTTAGAGGCAGACTATATGAACTAGAAAAATAAGGTGCTCACTGCTGCTATCTATTAATAAGTGAATAATTTACTAAAAACACCGTACAATAAGTGCATTAATATGACACATTGCAGTACCAGAAAAAAAATACACACAATGGGCTAAAGTGCTGTACCATTAAAAACAGTGTAGCTAAAATACAGCAAAGACATAAGTATTAGTAATGATTGAGCACCCAGGTGCTTGGGTGCCCTGGCCGAGCACTCGGGGTTGCTCGACTGCTCGACCAAGCACCCGAGCATAATTAAAGTCAATGGGACTAAACCAGGCACCCCCCCCCCAAAAAAAGAAAAACATGACACAGACACTGAGGGGGGGGGGAGGGGGGTTAAACTTACCTTTCCCAGCAGCTCCCGACCTGTCCCAGCAGGAAGACAGTGCGCACAGTGGTAAGTTTCAACACAGCACCACCTGCTGGAGGGAGTAGGGAGCCGCTCGGAAACGTAAGGTGTTAGATCCATCATGAACTCCATTGAAAGTCAATGGAGGATGGATCCGTTTATTCGTTGTGTTACACCGAACGGATCCGTCCCCATTGACTTGCAAATTTGTAGCTGGTACCAAACTAGAGATATTGAGCAGCTAAAGCAGCCCCCTCCTCCCTGTCAGTGAGAGACAAGTGACTATTAAGAGGCTAAAACAAATGCTTACTCATTTCATGTAATTGCAGGGCTTGTCTCTGGTTAGCTTTATGTGAGAGGATACACACTGCTCTGGGGTAGTGGGGACGGTTATCTGCATTCTGATTGGTCTTGTCTGTCTCTAGTTAGCTGTATGTGAGAGGATACACACTGCTCTGGGGTAGTAGGGAAGGTTATCTGCATTCTGAGTGGTCTTGTCTGTCTCTGGTTAGCTGTATGTGAGAGGATACACACTGTTCTGGGGTAGTGGGGAAGTTATCTGCATTCTGATTGGTCTTGTCTGTCTCTAGTTAGCTGTATGTGAGAGGATACACACTGTTCTGGGGTAGTGGGGAAGTTATCTGCATTCTGATTGGTCTTGTCTGTCTCTCGTTAGCTGTATGTGAGCATACACACTGCTCTGGGGTAGTAGGGAAGGTTATCTGCATTCTGAGTGGTCCTGCTAGTTCATGTTCGGAGAGCAAAAGCTTATGGGAAGTTAGTGAATTACAGGGTGGGCTCAAGGGCAGTGCAAAGATCACCACAGGAAGTGCAGCAGAGGCCATTTTAGGAAGATGCTGCAATAGAGGCACAGAGAAATAGGGTTGCTAAGGGCTGAATACAGACATCAGAAAGGTAAAATTAACTTCATGAATATCTGCGCTTCAGCATCACATATGTTAAGAATTTCATTTTTGGTAGTAAAACGGCAGTTACACTTTAAGATGGTATTCCAGAAATGTAATATTGATGGCCTAGCCTCAAGGTAGGTCATCAATACCTGATCAGTGGATCAGTGGCAATCAGCTGCTCCTACAGTAAGTAGCTTTGAGCTGGTTTATGCATTAACCAGCTTCATCCATTACATGTTTGGTGAAGTTGTGTCGTTCTGGTGCCAACCTCCAGAGCCTGAGCTACTCTGGAACAGTTGATCGGCAGGGGTGTCAATCAGAAGATACGCGATCAATTTTTAAAATCCTGAAATTTACCACCTCCACTAAGTTCATATTACTACTATAAGCTCATCATTTTCAAACATTTATGGTTAGTCTATTCCAAATGGAGACATGTCCAAAAATAGAAATATTACTGATATCTGCAGCAGGTTCATGTCTGATCGATTGTTCAGAGTCAGTCGAGCGACTCCATCTTCCAGAGTTCTTCCTCTGACATTTCCTGGATCTGCTACAACAGGGACACTATGAGCCGGAGACCCATCAGGATTAGTGACAAACACCTGAAATGCGTACAAACAAAAATGAGACTTGTAGAAAAAAAAGATAATACCCCCAAGCCTATATAATCCTGTTATCTTTTTATTTTGCATAGGGGCCTTTCCTTCTTGGGAAAAATAAATAAATAAATAAGTTCATTTGTGAATATTGTTTTCCATTTTTACCCAGTTTTTTCTAAGCAGAAGATGAAGGTGCTAGAAAAAAAAATACAATATGATAGTCAATAGACAATAAAACAATAATAATATAATCAAACATGAAATCAGTGCTCTGACCTTAAGATCGAATGGCATTCCAGGCTTGAAAAACTTGGATGTTTTTGTGTAGAGAATTTTATAGGGAGATTCCACAATGAAGATGTTATCCAACTCATATTCCACCATATCACTGCCTGTAAGAGAAGCAGCCATGCATTACAGTGTTATTTACATGGTTATGATTACAGGGGTTGCCCCTTGAAAAATATTCTACAGTTTCCAAACCTGCATCTGGATCTGAAGACTTTGGCAATCAAATGTAATTCAAAAAATGAGTTTAGTGATTGAGGTCTTAAATAAAATGTATTAGTATAGTGCCACCTGCCGTTTGTTCTTTTCGGGTTGGGATTTTGGTTTAGGGATTGGGGGCAAGGCACTTTTTTAAAAAGATTTTCGCCCTCATACAGTGAAGGAGATCTCTACATGTAAATATGCAGTCTCCTTCACTGAGCGAGCAGCCGACTGTCGTAAAGGAACACTTCTTTCCCAACAATCGGCCCCAGAATGGTTCTGTGTAAATCCACCATTAGTTTGAGTTAATTTTGACCTTGATGTTACTGTTATCAATGATGATCTTGCTTGGGGAGCTGATAGCTGGTGTACGTGCTGGTGCTGGGGGGGATTGATGATAGTGCTGGACACAGAGATGGTGATGGACTGTTTGGGCCCTTTAATTTCCCATCCTGCATAGGCTACCAGCTGACTTGAGCAGTCAATAACTGTTGGGGCTTTGGAAGGGCAAGGGGAGGAGCACTGTGTAGAGGGAGGATATCCTCCATTATTGTACGAGGCTTGCTTCATCAGCTACAGTTAACAGGTAACTTAGGCTACTTTCACACTAGTGTTTTATTTTTCCAGTATTGAGTTCCGTCATAGGGGCTCAATACCGGAAAAAAAAGCTTCAGTTTTGCCCCCATTCATTGTCAATGGGGACAAAACTGAACTGAAGAGAACGGAATGCTCCTAAAAGCATTCCGTTCAGTTCTCTTCAGTCTCCAGACCGGAGAGGAAACCGTAACATGCTGCGGTTTGCTCTCTAGTCTAGGCATCCGCACCAAAACGGATCCGGAATGTCCCCCAATGCAAGTCAATCGGGATGGATCCATTTGGTGTAACACAATAGTAAACGGATCCATCCTCCATTGACTTTCAATGGAGTTCATGACGGATCCATCCCTTTACCTTTTCCCTGTCAGCTCCCTCCTCCCTCCAGCAGGTGGTGCTGTGGTGAAACTTACCACTGTGTGCGCCGTCTTCCTCCTCATCGCTGGGACAGGTCGGGAGCTGCAGGGAAAGGTAAGTTTAACCCCCCTCCCCCTCCTCCTCAACACAGTGTCTTACATGTGTGGGGCCGGAGCCCGGTTCTCTTATGACTGAATCTTTTTTTCTCCAGTCGTAGGGAGTGGTCTCTTGTTTTTTGAGGGGGTTTAACACAGAATAGCTTCCCTTGATATTTTTTGTATGGTCCATTTATATATTTGTACAGGTTAATCATGTCCTCCCTTAGACGTCTTTTTTCAAGGCTAAATAAGTTCAGTTCATTTAATCTTTGCTCATAACTAATATTTTCCAGGCCCTTTATTAGTTTAGTGGCTCTCCTCCTGTACTTTTTCTAACTCTAGGGCATCCTTTTTATGGACTGGCGCCCAGAACTGAACTGCGTATTCCAGTTGAGGCCGCACCAACGCTTTGTATAGTGGCAATATTACATCCCTGTCTCGCGAGTCCATACCTCTTTTAATACAAGACAGAATTCTGTTGGCCTTAGAGGCAGCTGACTGGCATTGCATGCTGTTACTTAGTCTATGATCTACTAGTACATCCAGATCCTTCTAAACAAGTGACTCTCCCAGTGTTACTCCCCCTAGGACATATGCTGCATGCAGATTATTCGCCCCCAAGTGCATAACTTTACATTTATCTATATTGAACCTAATTTGCCAAGTGGAGGCCCAAACAGTAAGTTTGTCCAAGTCAGAATATAACTTATTAACATAGTCTATAGACTGTACGGTATTACAAAGTTTGGTGTCATCTGCAAAAATAAAAACAGCACTATTAATCCTATCCTCCATGTCATTAATGAATAAGTTAAATAAAAGCGGACCCAGCACAGAACCTTGGGGAACACCACTTATAACCGGGACCATCCACAGTAGGAATCATTGACCACAACTCTTTGGATACGATCATGAAGCCAGTTTTCAATCCAATTACAAATTATATTTTCTAAATCAATAGACCTCAATTTACCCATTAGTAGTGATGATCAAGCACTGCGGTGCTCGTACGCTCGGGTGCTCTGGCGCAGCACTCAGGGGTGCTCGAGTGCTCGGCCAAGCACCCGAGCATAATTGAAGTCTATGGGAGTAAACCAGGCACCCCCCGCTCGGAAGACCTGCTGGACGGGAGGAATTACTACAAAGAAGAAGCCTGAGGAGGTAAGTGGTCTGTGTTTGTTTGTTTGTTTTTTTGTTTGTTTGCTTGTTTTCTATTTTTCAGGATCATGAATGCAGAGGACTACGTCGGATTCGGTGGATTACGTCAGACCAGCTTTTTTATTTTTTAAATAAAATGGTCAAACAGGGGTCTGGGGGAGTGTTTATTTCAATAAAATATTTTCTAAGTGTGTGTGTGTGTGTTTTTTTACAACATTGCAGTTTTAGTAATCACGGCTATCTACAGACGGCCCTGATTACTAATACTGGGCTTAGTGCTGCCGGTATGGCAGGCCAGCACTAACCCCAACATCTATTACCCCGGCACCCACCGCCACCAGGGGTGTCGGGAAGAGCCGGGTACCCGCAGGACCGGACCTTCTAATTTGAGGGTCCGGTTCTGGGGCGGCTGCAGGCTGGTGCCATTAGGCTGGGAAGGGCCAATAACCGTGTCCCTTCCGACCCTGGTAGTGCCAGGCTGCCACTTCTGGTTATATCTGGCTGGAGAAGGAAAAAAGGGGGGGCCCCACACTTTTTTTTTTCAAAAATAATGAAATCATTTTAAAAAATGATCCTTCATGACCCCAATGCAAGTCAATGGGGACGGATCCGTTTAATATTGTGTCACACCAAACGGATCCGTCTTGGTGCAGGGAGGGGACTCGAGCATTGCGAGTGGACCCGAACGTAGGCATGCCCCGGCCGAACAGCTCAACACTACCAATTAGTCATCCATGAGGCACAGTATTAAACGCCTTTGCAAGGTCCAAACTCATAATGTCAACAGCCTTTCCTCTGTCCAGGCTTCTGCTCACCTCCACATAAAAACAAATCAGGTTAGTTTGACAGCTTCTGTTCTTAGTAAAAGCATGTTGGCTATCACTTATTATATTATTGACAGTTACATAATCCTGTATGTAGTCCCGTAGAAGGCCCTCAAACACTTTTCCCACTATGGATGTTAAGCTTACTGGTCTATAATTTCCTGGTGAAGACCTAGCACCTTTTTTGAAAATGGGCACCACATTCGCCTTGTGCCAGTCCCTTGGTACAATGCCTGTCATTAAAGAATCTGTAAATATTATGAACAGAGGCAAAGCAATAACTGAACTGAGCTCCTTTAGAACTCTAGGGTGTAATCCATCTGGACCTGGGGCCTTGTTTGCCTTTAATTTTATTAGCATATTAAGGACCATATCTACAGTCAGCCAGGGAGTGTGTTATTTGAGGTATTTCCACCAGTGGTACCACCCTCATGATATATCCTCTCTTCTTTTGTATATACAGAGCTAAAAACCCCATTTAGGAGCCCTGCCTTCTCTTGATCCCCAGAGACCAACACCCCGTTACCATAATTCAGGGGTCCTACATGTTCTGACCTTTTTTTTTTGCATTTATATATTTGAAGAATGTTTTGGGGTTGTTCTTACTTTCTTTGGCGACCTGTATTTCATTGTGTATTTTAGCTGATTTTATTACCCCTTACATAATTTATTTAGTTATTTATATGTTTTGAAGGCTACAGCTGTCCCCTCCGATTTGTATTTCTTAAATGCCCTCTTTTTGTCATTTATTGCACTTTTTACACTCTTTGTAAGCCACGTGGGGTTTAATTTTATTCGCTTGTACTTGTTACCTCTAGGAACGTATTTAACAATATACTTATCCAAAGTAGATTTAAAGCACTCCCATTTAGCATTAGTGTCTTAGTGTCATTATGTGACAATAGTTGCTCCCAGTCTATGTCCTGAAGTGCAGCGCTCAACCCTGGGAAATTTGCCTTTTTAAAATTAAGTGTTTTTGCCCTACCGACCTGAGTTTGTTTTTTACAGTTAAGTTGGAATATAATTGTATTGTGGTCACTGTTACCAAGGTTTTCATGGACAGTGACATTTCTCACAAGATCTGCATTGTTAGAAATTACTAGATCCAGAAGAGCATCGCCTCTAGTAGGATCTTCTACAAGCTGGCCCATAAAATTATCCTGAAAAATGATGAGGAATTTTCTCAGCTTTGCAGCAGTGGCAGAACCATGTTCCCAATCTATGTTTGGATAGTTAAAATCTCCCATTATCACTACTTTGCTGGCCTGCGCCGCCTGCTCCATTTGACCATACAGTTGATCTTCTATGTCCTCACTGATATTGGGGGGTCTATAGATCACACCAAAAATTATTTTTTCATTATTTTTTTCCCTCTGAATCTTTACCCACAAGGTTTCAGCATCCTCACAACCTTCATCCATAATTGTTTCTTTCACACTTACTTTCATATCGCTCCTGGCAGACAGACATACACCACCACCTTTGCGTTTATCCCTATCGTTTCTAAAGAGTGTAAAACCCTGAAGATTTACAGCCCAATCGTGAGAAGAGTCCAGCCATGTCTCACCAACACCAACTACATCAATATGTTTCTCCAGTACCAAGGCCTCAAGCTCTCCCATTTTGCTTGCTAGACTTCTGGCATTTGTGAACATACATTTTAAATTGTCATCAAATTTTACACTTTTAGGAAATGTATTTATTTATTTTTTATGATAATTTATGATAACAAATCAATTTTTCTTGAAATGGCGGTAAAAAAACAAACAAAAAAAACATTCACCTCATCCCTTAGATTGCTGAGTGGCCATCTTGATGGAAGAAAATGTGCCAAATCTTGCGCATGCTGACCTGTGCCATCGCCACTCCAGCAACAAGGCCAGGTCCTTTTGAACCCTCCTTCACAATTGTGTCGGCCTAGCTCCCACACCAGGCACTTATCCACCTCATCCATAGACGCTCTCCTGTCCACAACAGCAGCAGGGCACAGTGTTGCTCCCACTCCCTTTCCTTCCTCTCACGTGTGTCAAGTCAAGCATTGCCATGCCATATTGGAGCTGATCGACCTGGGAAAGAGTAGCCAAACAGGCAAGCAGTACATCAAGTACATCAAGCAGCAAGCATCCCATTGACTGTCACTCCGCTGACTCCAACTGGGCAAGGTGGTCAGCAACAATGGCTGCAACATTTTGTAATGCACCAGACCTCCTCAGCAGGGAGCATGTGGTGTTTCAAAGTCAGGCAGTGGCAGCTCAACTGAGGCGCCTGTCGGGGGATGAAGCCCTTCAAAGAGGCCACAAAGTTTGTCAGCAGGAACAATTGCAGCATGAACAATGTCATCTCCCTCATATTTATCTCAGAACAAACGATTGCAGAATAAGAACAGCTAACGCATCTTGCTGTCCACCCTGTAGCAGTTGGGAACCCACAAGGGCAAACATGATGATGGAGGATGAGGATGAATAACTGGCACTGGAGAAGGAATCAGAGGTGGAGAAGTAGGAGGATGATGATGATGTTAGCACCAGCCAGGACACCTAATCGTCTCGGTGGGGAGGGGGAGACGGAAAGAACTGGCTTAAAGGGCACATTAGCCAGAATGGCAAGCAGTATGCTCACTTGCTTAAGCACTGACAGGAGTACAAGCGTATCGTTGACATCAAGCAGTCTGATGATTACTGGAAATCATGCTTTTAGACCCTCGCTCTCAAAGAAAAATTAGGTAATGTTTTCCTCCTTTTGAAAGTGAGACCAAATTTTGTTATTACAAAGAAAACACTGTGTACACAGTTACCAGCATGTCTGAAAGGGAGATCCCTCTCTGCCTTCAACAGAGCCACCCACCTCCCGCCACCACTAGCAGCAGCAGCCTTCTCAGTCTTCTCAACATGATGGAGCAGTTTTTTCTTGTGCTGCACAAGGCTGAGGCAAATCAGCAAGCAGGGACCTCCTACCTCAAAGCCAGGGGCGGATTGGCCATAGACCTTACAGGGAAATTTCCCGGTGGGCCGATGCCCAGGGGGCCACCTGAGCCCTCCTCACAGCCAGCCAGTGGAAGTTTTTGGGGATGTATTTTGTGCTTCTGGCAGTATTTTGTGATGGACTGTGGTATTTGGCTCTGTTGGGAGGTGGTATAATGGGCCACAATATGGTATTACTGGCCCTGCCTTCCATCAATATGGACCCAACTACAAAAAGGGGCCACTTTTAGTAATTTTTCCAGGGCCACTTTAAGTTCCCAATCCGCCCCTGCTCAAAGCCCAGGTTCAGGCCAATCTACACTCTGGAACAACAACTTAAGAAAAACTATTGCAAATCGAGAGACACCGCAACTACATATATCTCACTGAAAATAGCAGAGCTCCTAAATGAATCACCTAAAAAATATTCCCCAAAGGGGTGATAATGAAATATGAAATGCCCTAGGACTGACCCTAGATAACCCTAGGGTAAGCTCTTTGCCCAGGGATACCTCCAAATGGTGGGGGTACCCTGTCCCCGTGCCTAGCCTATATTCCCTAAATAACCCTACAATACGGAGGGTATAAGGAAGGCAGACAACAGAAGATCTACACTCTGGCTTGTCTCTGGCGCATACCCTGTTCCCTGAACCCATGGATTTCTGGGCAGGCAGATGGGAATGGTGTTACGAACTAGCACAGTATGCTGTTCTTCTTTCTTACCCAACCTCCAGTGTTGTCATAGAGATGGTTTTCAGCAATGCAGGTGATACCCAAGCGCCATCCCTTGACCGCATGCTGTTTATGGTAATCTATGGATATCTGTGTTGATAATTATTATACATGATGGTTTTTGACCTACATTTATTTTTTGTGATTTATTTAATCAGTGTCAGTGTCTTACTTTTGTGACTTGTTATTCTTGTTTGTGACTTATTATAATTTGATATAGCCCCATGGTTCTGTGTCGGTCTGGGATAGCATCATTTTCTGTCACCTCTCCTTATACGATGTAATTTTAACCTTTTTACAATATTATGTATACAATCAAGAATTATGTTTTTACTCTGTACATTGTGAGCTCCACTTTTCTATGTAAGTTCTTTTCTGGTATTACTGGGAGCTTGTACCATGGTTTCTATTTATTAGTAAGCCGTTAATCTAGCGACATTTGTGTGCAATTGCTTTATTGATTTATTTACTTTTACGTGATGAACACTAGTTTTGGTTGTTTCATTCTTTTTTTGACCCAAACCAAACAAAGTCGTCCACTGCAAGTGTCCAAAGCATCCATCCGCAGTTTCCCTTCAGCCCTGGCCAAAGCATGTCTGCTGCTTCTTCCCTGCAGCTCTTCCTTAAAGGGCCAGGACGTGTCACTTCCTGTGCTTTATGGGTTAGATCATGTGACCTCGCTGGCCAATCCTAGCCCTCCTGCATGTATATAAGTGGCTCGGCCCCCTTCCCAGATGCCTCAGCGTCAAAGTCATTGTATCCTGAAAAGGTTGCTAATTTATCTGCTTGTGTTTCCGTGTACCCGACCAGTGCTTGTGTTTCTGAGAGCAAAAAGTCACAAAATTTTTTTTTTCAAAAAATCTAGTCCTAGGAGACTAGAGGGTGGTTTTATACAGATTTCCATGGCAATTGGAGCCAATTTGGTGTGGGCCAAATCAATTCGGGTCCGAACCAAACTTTCTCAACAAGTTCTCTTATCTCTAATCTGGCATTTATCAAGATCAAGTCTACCTACGTGGAAGATCACAGCAATATTTGTTTCTCTTACCTGAATCAGTTATAACAGTAATGGACACAAATAAGGCCCATTGTAACATGTCTCTCTCTTCTGGAAAGTATTTCACCAGGTCCTCTCTTTTTAAAACGGCAAAGCCTTGACCCTCGTTGATCTGGATTAGAGTTGAAAACCACAAAGAGTAAACATTGTCTATGACATGGATGGCCAAAAGGTCAGTCCTTTCATACCCAGTTAGAGCATGCGGGGTGCCACTGATCAACTGAAAACTTAAGCCATCTGTCCATTTATCAGAATGACCACAATGTGTACACCTACATATCTGGCAGTTCTTGATCTGGAAGACTTGAACCATGAAAATATTATATGGATGGTCAAAAGGACAAAAATCTGTCTGCCCTCAGCTTTCTCCATCAGGAACCTCCTATATGAGTCATAATGGAGAGCTACTCTGGTGGCCTGAAGTCCATATGGTGGACTCATGTCCACCATATAATGCTAGATATCTTCCTTGCAACGGCTTTACTCAAAAAGTAAATCAGCTGTTTGGCAGAGAAGTTGGGATTCTGACCTGTGATGATGAGATGATGGACGTAGTGGCTCCAATCTGGTTCACCCTGAGGGGACAACTTCTTTGAACTTGTATGAAATAAGAAAACGGGGGGTATTTTTTCTGGAAACTTTGCAACATTTGCCCATGTTCTGTGAGTGGTTTTGCACCAGAACCTCATTCTCTTAAATCTACAGTACAGTACAGGCTATGGACTAGAGATAACAACAGTCAAGTATGTACAGCTCACCTTACTGCTATAGATCTACAGTCATGGCCAAAAGTTTTGAGAATGACACAAATCTTCTATTTTCACATGATCTGCTGCCCTCTGGTTTTTATGTGTGTTTGTCAGATGTTTTTATCACATACAGAAATATAATTGCAATCATATTATGAGTAACAAAAGCTTATATTGACAGTTAGAATGAGTTAATGCAGCAAGTCAATATTTGCAGTGTTGACCCTTCTTCTTCAGGACCTCTGCAATTCTCCCTGGCATGCTCTCAATCAACTTCTGGACCAAATCCTGACTGATAGCAGTCCATTCTTGCACAATCAATGCTTGCATTTTGTCAGAATTTGTAGGTTTTTGTTTGTCCACCCGTCTCTTGATGATTGACCACAAGTTCTCAATGGGATTAAGATCTGGGGAGTTTCCAGGCCATGGACCCAAAATCTCTATGTTTTGTTCCCTGAGCCATTTAGTTATCACCTTTGCTTTATGGCAAGGTGCTCCATCATGCTGGAAAAGGCATTGTTGATCGCCAAACTGCTCTTGGACGTTTGGGAGAAGTTGCTCTCGGAGGACATTCTGGTACCATTCTTTATTCATGGCTGTGTTTTTAGGCAAGACTGTGAGAGAGCCGATTCCCTTGGCTGAGAAGCAACCCCACACATGAATGGTTTCAGGATGCTTTACAGTTGGCATGAGACAAGACTGGTGTAGCGCTCACCTCGTCTTCTCCGAATAAGCTGTTTTCCAGATGTCCCAAACAATCGAAAAGGGGATTCATCAGAGAAAATGACTTTACCCCAGTCCTCAGCAGTCCACTCCCTGTACCTTTTGCAGAATATCAGTCTGTCCCTGATGTTTTTTCTGGAGAGAAGTGGCTTCTTTGCTGCCCTCCTTTGAGACCAGGCATTGCTCCAAGAGTCTCCGCCTCACAGTGCCTGCAGATGCACTCACACCTGCCTGCTGCCATTCCTGAACAAGCTCTGGCACTGCCGGTAGCCCGATCCCGCAGCTGAAACACTTTTAAGAGACGGTCCTGGCGCTTGCTGGTCTTTCTTGGGCGCCCTGGAGCCTTTTTGGCAACAATGGAACCTCTCTCCTTGAAGTTCTTGATGATGCGATAGATTGTTAACTGAGGTGCAATCTTTCTAGCTGCGATACTCTTCCCTGTTAGGCCATTTTTGTGCAGTGCAATGATGACTGCACGTGTTTCTTTAGAGATAACCATGGTTAACAGAAGAGAAACAATGATGCCAAGCACCCAGCCTCCTTTTAAAGTGTCCAGTGGTGTCATTCTTACTTAATCATGACAGATTGATCTCCAGCCCTGTCCTCATCAACACCCACACCTGTGTTAATGGAGCAATCACTGAAACGATGTTCGCTGGTCCTTTTAAGGCAGGGCTGCAATGATGTTGAAATGTGTTTTGGGCGATAAAGTTCATTTTCTAGGCAAATATTGACTTTGCAAGTAATTGCTGTTAAGCTGATCACTCTTTATAACATTCTGGAGTATATGCAAATTGCCATTATAAAAACTGAAGCAGTAGACTTTGTAAAAATTAATATTTGTATCATTCTCAAAACTTTTGGCCATGACTGTACAGTATGTAACATTTTGGATAGGGATGAAACGCAAAGTAGAAAACATGGGCCCTTACTGGATGTCAAGCATTGGAAAATATCCAATGTAGAAGAGGAATGTCCAGCTCGACATTGCTCTTCTACCATGGACAAGAGAGATGCTGTTTCGAGGCAACAGAGGAGGCTATGTCCATATCTACAGAGCTATACTATTTCTCATAAAAAGAAAAACACCAAAGGGAAAAACCGATGCTCCTCTAGTCACCACCGGTACTCATTGTGCTATGGATCAATCACTGCATTTATGTTTTTGCTACTGAGGGAAACCATTGTGGAGATGTGAACAGAGCCTAAATCTCAGACAGCGCCTTTGGTTAGGATCATAGGTGTCTGCATAGTATAAGTTTTGATGAATTCTGATGATGGATCATTTGAAGAACGAGGGTTAATATATTTATTGAACCAAGAAGAAGTTAAGCTTTGAAGAAAAAGTATCATTACATCTACTCTCCTCAGGGTATCTGGTAGACGAGTCTTCTCATTGTCTCTCTTGAGTCCAAAGAGCACAAAGGAGTTTCCTATAACATGTTCACCATGGAGATAGCTGATGAGATAATGTAAATATGTGTTATTACTAGTCACAATAATATATCCTTTATAAGCTGGAATAAGTTCCTAAAACATCTCTAGAACTGATGGAAACTCATGGACAAATGCTTCTACTCACGTTGCCGCTATGTCCACCCTTAGTTCTTTGTCTTTAAAGTAGAAAAACTTCTGAGGTGCAGTTGCTTTTATTTCAAAGCTTGGTTGAACTGAAATAAAAGTAAAAGCGAACGGGAAATTAGGACAATTTGAAATCTCTGTAAAAGTCGAGCTTCCAATACCCCATTGTATTGTAAGGGTTTTTTAAAGTAACTGATTGTTTCTCCCCTTTAATTCTGTTTAATACTTTGTTTATAAGTTTCCTTTGTAATGAAGTGGGTTAGAGATAGTACCCATCCTCCAATTGTGCTGATAAGACCACATTCCTTAGTGATCTCAGAGACATGAGCGATGAACACTGGAGGAGGGGCTAACAGGTTAAAACTCTGCTACCCGCCGTGTCTCGGCAGACTCCACCAGGCCTCCATCTAGATGGGATGTGAGTATGATTGCCCTATTTCTTTTGTACACCTTGGGGTGTCGGTCATGTATTATAACAGGGGTAGACAGCCATGGGTTATAGCATGATCAACAGAGTCTCCACCCCATTGGCTTGTGATGTTTATTTACTTTTTATTCACTTAGTAAATATAATTACTCATGTAGCCTGCGTAAGCTTATTTATTCACAAATCCATGATAGATAGATATACATGATAGAACAATGCTAAAGAAATTCAGACCTATATAGTTAAATACTCTACATTGCCATCTAGTGGTTGGAATGTCCACTGTAAAAAATATTTTTGGCAATTTTTTTTTAAAGGTTTGTTGGGATTAGAAACATTATTAAACTGATGTTTAAATGCCCTATTATTCCTTCATTTTGGACTTCCATCAATCCGTGAGAGTGAAGAGCAGCCCTCGTCTAAAGGCACCAGCTTATTGATGTATTACATGCACAGCCCATTAGTCATCATGTGACACTTCACTTCTCATTTGGTTAGGCTGAACCACTTACTGTTCCTAGGTTCTCCTGCAGATTGTAGCTAATCACTTATAATACCAACAATGGAACATATAATGATCGGTGTATTTTGGGAGCACCATTTTATTAAAAAGAGGTTGTCTAAAGCAAAGTACCATATTTATGGATCAGAGAACAAAAACAAGACAACACTGAGACTCCTGCTTTGTTCTTTGTCATATTCTTACCATATTCCTTCACTTCAAATTGTGTGGTATAATTTGTCAAGGTGTTATCAAACTTTGCTGATATGGTCCACAGTCCTAAACTGCAAAGAAGACAGAAAATATTTGTACTTATTTTCATCACTGTTATCATGATAAACGGAATATCTCCAGGGGTTGCTGCCCCCTACTTCCACCATTTTGTTTCCTACCTTACAAGATCTGGCAGTTTGTGAGAAAAGGAAATGATTCCAGTTTTGCTGTTGTGTTGAGTCACATCTTTTTTAACAATGACATTATCTGGAGTCTATGAAGAAAAGAGAGATTCTTAAATATGCAGATATAGTCTAGCTTAATGGTCTAGCGTGGTGTCCCAGTATGGTGGTATTTAGTACAAATCTTCATAATACTAAAGTACTATTAAAACCCTGGCTCTTCTGATATGTCCTAGATTATATACAGGGGGGGGAGTATTTAGTCAGCCACCAATTGTGCAAGTTCTCCCAGTGAAAAGATTTAGAGAGGTCTATAATTGACATGATAGGTAGACCTCAACTATGAGAGACAAAATGAGAAAATAAATCCAGAAAATGACATTGTCTGATTTTTAAAGAATTTTTTGCAAATTATGGGGGAAAATAATTATTTGGTCACCTACAAACAAGCAGGATTTCTGGCTCTCACAGACCTTTAAACTTCTTCTTTAAGAACTCCTATGTCCCCCACTCATTACCTGTAGTAATGGCTCTGTTTGTTATCAGATAAAAAGACACCGGTCCACAACCTCAAACAGTCACACTCCAAACTCC
>ONZH01012020.1:0-32823 GCA_900303285.1 Rhinella marina | reverse complement strand
ACACTGCGGTCTCTGGGCAGCTCTGAGACATCCAGCATTGTTCCTCATGATGACTATGGACATGTCTTCATCATATACAGGACATTGCGGTCTCTGGGCAGCTCTGAGACATCCAGTATTGTTCCTCATGATGACTATGGACATGTCTTCATCATATACAGGACACTGCGGTCTCTGGGCAGCTCTGGGCATGCTCTGAGACATCCAGTATCCAGTGTCCTCCATGATACAGGACACTATGGACATGTCTCATCAATATACAGGACACCATCGGTCTCTGGACAGCTCTGGACATCCCATATGTTCTCATGATGACTATGGACATGTCTTCATCATATACAGACATTGCTGGTCTCTGGACAGCTCTGAGACTTCCAGTATTGTTCCTCATGATGACTATGGACATGTCTTCATCATATACAGGACACTGCGGTCTCTGGGCAGCTCTGAGACATCCAGTATTGTTCCTCATGATGACTATGGACATGTCTTCATCATATACAGGACATTGCGGTCTCTGGGCAGCTCTGAGACATCCAGTATTGTTCCTCATGATGACTATGGACATGTCTCATCATAATACAGGACACTGCGGTCTCTGGCAGCTCTGAGACATCAGTATTGTTCCTCATGATGACTATGGGACATGTCTTCATCATATAGGACACTTGCGGTCTCTGGGCAGCTCTGAGACATCCAGTATCGTTCCTCATGATGACTATGGACATGTCTTTCATATACAGGGACATGCGGTCTGGGCAGCTCTGAGACATCCAGTATTGTTCCTCATGATGACTATGGACATGTCTTCATCATATACAGGACACTGCAGTCTCTGGGCAGCTCTGAGACATCCAGTATTGTTCCTCATGATGACTATGGACATGTCTTCATCATATACAGGACACTGCGGTCTCTGGGCAGCTCTGAGACATCCAGTATTGTTCCTCATGATGACTATGGACATGTCTTCATCATATACAGGACACTGCAGTCTCTGGGCAGCTCTGAGACATCCAGTATCATTCCTCATGATGACTATGGACATGTCTTCATCATATTCAGAAGATTTCTGGCACTTCGCTGCGCTGAGCCGTGGGGCACAAAATGAGTTCTGGATCTTAAATAATTAGACGTCTCTGTAGGAAGCATCTTCAAATTTAATCCTTAAATTTCTGCACTTTGAAGATGTAAATCGATTCTTGACAAGTATCGGGCATCAATGTGACAAGATTTCTCAAGTGGAAAATCACATTTTATCTGGTAATTAGCTCTTTGTTCTCCTGATGACAAGAATTGTGTAGACACCTAACAGATCGAGGTGGGGGATGAACAGGATGATTCTGAGGCGCTGGCAGGAATACGGGCCCCTAATGCTACCAGGGCCTAGAGGTAGATGAACTGAATCTCCAGATGCTAGATCCTCAGGGCCACTAGATCATGCAGCAGTCTGCTTAACAACGATGGAAGATGTGAGCGAAATTACGATTTTATGAGCGCTAATCGGCGCGTCTAAGGGGTCATTATAGAAAGGCTCACCACATGAAGAAACTGTTCAATCATACTGATCATCTACTCGTGTAAAGGCACTGACAACTGGAGCGGACAACTGGAGATGTGTGCCCATCAGAGACTGTAACCACCAAGCCATGTGCCCATCAGAGACTGTAACCACCAAGCCATGTGCCCATCAGAGACTGTAACCAAGCCACTGTAACCACCAATGCCATCAGAGACTGTAACCACCAAGATGGTGTGCCCATCAGAGACTGTAACCACCAAGATGTGTGCCCATCAGAGACTGTAACCACCACCATCAGACTGCCCACACTAGCTGTATGCCCATCAGAGACTGTAACCACCAGATGTGTGCCCATCAGAGACTGTAACCACCAAGCCGTGTGCCCATCAGAAACCTGTTGGCCATCAGAGACTGTAACCACCAAGAAGGACTGTAACCACCAAGCATGTGCCCATCAGAGACTGTACCACCAAGCCATGTGCCCATCAGAGACTGTAACCACCAAGCCGTGTGCCATCAGAGACTGTCATCAGAGACTGTAACCACCAGATGTGTGCCATCAGAGACTGTAACCACCAAGATGTGCCCATGAGACTGTAACCACCCAAGCCATGTGCCCATCAGAGACTGTAACCACCAAGCCGTGTGCCCATCAGAACTGTAACCACCAGTGTGCCATCAGAGACTGTAACCACCAAGCCATGTGTGCCATCAGAGACTGTAAACCACCAAGCCGTGTGCCCATCAGAGACTGTAACCACCAGATGTGCCCATCAGAGACTGTAACCACCAAGATGTGCCCATCAGAGACTGTAACCACCAAGCCCATGTGCCCATCAGAGACTGTAACCACCAAAGCCATGTGCCCATCAGAGACTGTAACCACCAAGCCATGTGCCCATCAGAGAACTGTCACCCACCAAACCGTGTGCCCCATCAGAGACTGTAAACCACCAACCACATCAGAGAACTTAACCACCAAGCCATGTGCCCATCAGAGACTGTAACCACCAAGCCGTGTGCCATCAGAGACTGTAACCACCAAGCCATGTGCCCATCAGAGCTGTAACCACCAAGCCATGTGCCCATCAGAGACTGTAACCACCAAGCCGTGTGCCCATCAGAGACTTTAACCACCAAGCCATGTGCCCATCAGAGACTGTAAACCACCAGCCATGT
Source organism: Rhinella marina (assembly GCA_900303285.1). Lineage (NCBI taxonomy): Eukaryota > Metazoa > Chordata > Amphibia > Anura > Bufonidae > Rhinella > Rhinella marina. The sequence goes on along the minus strand of ONZH01012020.1, from coordinate 30,122 downwards.
GCCCATCAGAGACTGTAACCACCACCGCCATGTGCCCATCAGAGACTGTGACCACCAAGATGTGTCCATCAGAGACTGTAACCGCTAAGCTGTTTGCTCCAGAGACTGTAACCACTAAGCTGTGTCCTCATCAGAGACTGTAACCACCAAGCTGTGTGCCCATCAGAGATTGTAACCACCAAGCTGTGTGCCCATCAGAGACTGTAAACACCAAGCCCATCAGAGACTGTAACCACCAAGATGTGTGCACATCAGAGACTGTAACCACTAAGCGTGTGCCCATCAGAGACTGTAACCACCAAGCTATGCCATCAGAGACCTGTAACCACCAAGCTGTGTGCCATCAGAGACTGTAACCCACCAAGCTGTGTGCCCATCAGAGACTGTAACACCAAGCTGTGTGCCCATCAGAGACTGTAACCACCAAGCTGTGTGCCCATCAGAGACTGTAACCACCAAGCTGTGTGCCATCAGGGACTGTAACCACCAACCATAAGCTGTAACCACCAATCTGTATGCCCATCAGAGACTGTAACCACCAAGCCGTATGCCCATCAGAGACTGTAACCGCCAAGCTGTGTGCCCATCAGAGACTGTAACCGCCAAGCTGTATGCCCATCAGAGACTGTAACCACCAAGCTTTGTGCCCATGAGAGACTGTAACCACCAAGCTGTTTGCCCATCAGAGATTGTAACCACTAAGCTGTGTGCCCATCAGAGATTGTAACCACCAAGCCGTGTGCACATCAGAGACTGTAACCACCAAGCTGTATGCACATCAGAGACTGTAACCACCAAGCTGTATGCCCATCAGAGACTGTAACCACCAAGCCATGTGCCCATCAGAGACTGTAACCACTAAGCCGTATGCCCATCAGAGACTGTAACCACTAAGCTGTATGCCCATCAGAGATTGTAACCACTAAGCTGTGTGCCCATCAGAGACTGTAACCACTAATCTGTGTGTCCATCAGAGACTGTAACCGCCAAGTTGTTTGCCCATCAGAGACTGTAACCGCCAAGCTGTATGCCCATCAGAGACTGTAACCACCAAGCTGTATGCTCATCAGAGACTGTAACCACCAAGCCGTATGTCCATCAGAGACTGTAACCACCAAGCTGTATGTCCATCAGAGACTGTAACCACCAAGCTGTATGTCCATCAGAGACTGTAACCACCAAGCTGTGTGCCCATCAGAGACTGTAACCGCCAAGTTGTTTGCCCATCAGAGACTGTAACCGCCAAGCTGTATGCCCATCGGAGACTGTAACCACCAAGCTGTGTGCTCATCAGAGACTGTAACCACCAAGCTGTGTGCCCATCAGAGACTGTAACCACCAAGCTGTGTGCTCATCAGAGACTGTAACCACCAAGCTGTTTGCCCATGAGAGATTGTAACCACCAAGCTGTATGCCCCATCAGAGACTGTAACCACCAAGCCATGTGCCCATCAGAGACTGTAACCACTAAGCCGTTATGCCCATCAGAGACTGTAACCACTAAAGCTGTATGCCCATCAGAGATTGTAACACTAAGCTGTGTGCCCATCAGAGACTGTAACCACTAATCTGTGTGTCCATCAGAGACTGTAACCGCCAAGTTGTTTGCCCATCAGAGACTGTAACCGCCAAGCTGTATGCCCATCAGAGACTGTAACCACCAAGCTGTATGCTCATCAGAGACTGTAACCACCAAGCCGTATGTCCATCAGAGACTGTAACCACCAAGCTGTATGTCCATCAGAGACTGTAACCACCAAGCTGTATGTCCATCAGAGACTGTAACCACCAAGCTGTGTGCCCATCAGAGACTGTAACCACCAAGCTGTGTGCCCATCAGAGACTGTAACCACCAAGCCGTATGCCCATCAGAGACTGTAACCACCAAGCCGTATGCCCATCAGAGACTGTAACCACCAAGCCGTGTGCCCATCAGAGACTGTAACCACCAAGCTGTGTGCCCATCAGAGACTGTAACCACCAAGCCGTATGCCCATCAGAGACTGTAACTGCCAAGCTGTGTGCCCATCAGAGACTGTAACCGCCAAGCCGTATGCCCATCAGAAAACTGTAACCACCAAGCCGTATGCCCATCAGAGACTGTAACCGCCAAGCTGTGTGCCCATCAGAGACTGTAACCACCAAGCTGTATGCTCATCAGAGGACTGTAACCACCAAGCTGTATGCCCATCAGAGACTGTAACCACCAAGCTGTGTGCCAATCAGAGACTGTAACCACCAAGCTGTGTGCCCATCAGAGGACTGTAACCACCAAGCTGTGTGCCCATCAGAGACTGTAACCACCAAGCTGTGTGCCCATCAGAGACTGCAACCACCAAGCTGTGCGCCCATCAGAGACTGTAACCACCAAACTGTATGCACATCAGAGACTGTAACCACCAAGCTGTATGCCCATCAGAGACTGTAACCACCAAGCTGTGTGCCCATCAGAGACTGTAACCACCAAGCTGTATGCTCATCAGAGACTGTAACCACCAAGCTGTGTGCCCATCAGAGGACTGTAACCACCAAGCTGTAGGCCCATCAGAGACTGTAACCACCAAGCCGTATGCTCATCAGAGACTGTAACCACCAAGCCGTATGCCAATCAGAGACTGTAATCACTAAGCCATGTGCCCATCAGAGACTGTAATCACTAAGCCGTGTGCCCAGCAGAGATTGTAACCTCCAAGCTGTGTGCCCATCAGAGACTGTAACCACCAAGCTGTGTGCCCATCAGAGACTGTAACCACCAAGCTTTGTGCCCATCAGAGACTGTAACCACCAAGCTGTATGCCCATCAGAGACTGTAACCACCAAGCCGTATGCTCATCAGAGACTGTAACCACCAAGCCGTATGCCAATCAGAGACTGTAATCACTAAGCCGTGTGCCCATCAGAGACTGTAACCACCAAGCTGTGTGCCCATCAGAGACTGTAACCACCAAGCTGTATGCCCATCAGAGACTGTACCCACCAAGCTGTGTGCCCATCAGAGACAGTACCCACCAAGCTGTGTGCCCATCAGAGACTGTAACCACCAAGCTGTATGCCCATCAGAGACTGTACCCACCAAGCTGTGTGCCCATCAGAGACAGTACCCACCAAGCTGTGTGCCCATCAGAGACTGTAACCACCAAGCTGTATGCCCATCAGAGACTCTAACCGCCAAGCTGTTTGTCCATGAGAGATTGTAACCACATAACATTACCAACTACAGCCCCAACCAGACACAGTGCCCCATAACATTACCAACTACAGCCCCAACCAGACACAGTTCCCCCATAACAATACCAACTACAGCCTAAGCCAGACACAGTGCCCCCATAAAAATACCAACTACAGCCTAAGCCAGACACAGTGCCCCCATAAAAATACCAACTACAGCCTAAGCCAGACACAGTGCTCCCATAATAATACCAACTACAGCCCCAGCCAGACACAGTACCCCATAACAAAACCAACTGCAACTCCAGCCAGACACAGTGCCCCCATAACATTAAACAACTACAGCCCCCACCCAGAAACATTGCCCCCATAACAATACCAATCACAGGGCCAGCCAGACACAGTGCCCCATAACAATACAACTACAACTCCTGCCCAGACACCAGTGCCCATAACAATACCAACTACAAATCCAGCCAGACACCAGTGCCCCCATAAAAATAACAACCACAGCCCCAGCCAGACACATTGCCTCCATGGACAATACCAACTACAGCCCCAGCCAGACACATTGCCTCCATGACAATTACCAACTACAGCCCCAGCCAGACACAGTTCCCCCATAACAATACCAACTACAGCCCCAGCCAGACACAGTGCCCCCATAACAATACCAACTACAAACTCCAGCCAGGACACAGTGCCCCATAACAATACCAACTACAGCCCCAGCCAGACACATTGCCTCCATAACAATACCATCTACAGCCCCAGCCAGACACAGTTCCCCCATAACAATACCAACTACAGCCCCAGCCAGACACAGTGCCCCATAACAATACCAACTACAACTCCAGCCAGACACAGTTCCCCCATAACAATACCAACTACAGCCCCAGCCAGACACAGTGCCCCCATAACAAAACCAACTACAAACTCCAGCCAGACACAGTGCCCCCATAACAATACCAACTACAACACCATCAGACACAGTTCCCCATAACAATACCAAACTACAGCCCCAGCCAGACACAGTGCCCCCATAACAAAACCAACTACAACTCCAGCCAGACACAGTGCCCCCATAACAATACCAACTACAGCCCCAGCCAGACACAGTGCCCCCATAACAATACCAACTACAGCCCCAGCCAGACACATTGCCTCCATAACAATACCAACTACAGCCCCAGCCAGACACAGTGCCCCCATAACAATACCAACTACAACTCCAGCCAGACACACGTGCCCCCATAACAATACCAACTACAGCCCCAGCCAGACACATTGCCTCCATAACAATACCAACTACAGCCCCAGCCAGACACAGTGCCCCCATAACAATACCAACTACAGCCCCAGCCAGACACATTGCCTCCATAACAATACCAACTACAGTGCCAGCCAGACACAGTGCCCCCATAACATTACCAACTACAGAGCCAGCCAGACACAGTGCCCCCATAACATTACCAACTACAGCCCCAACCAGTCACAGTGCCCCCATAACAGTACCAACTACAGCCTAAGCCAGACACAGTCCCCCATAATAATACCAACTACAGCCCCAGCCAGACTCAGTACCCCATAACAAAACCAACTACAACTCCAGCCAGACACAGTGCCCCCATAACATTAACAACTACAGCCCCCACCAGAAACATTGCCCCCATAACAATACCAATCACAGGGCCAGCCAGACACAGTGCCCCCATAACAATACCAACTACAGCCCCCACCAGACACAGTGCCCATAACAATACCAACTACAACTCCTGCCAGACACAGTGCCCCATAACAATACCAACTACAACTCCTGCCAGACACAGTGCCCCATAACAATACCAACTACAAATCCAGCCAGACACAGTCCCCCCATAACAATACCATCTACAGCCCCAGCCAGACACAGTGCCCCATAACAATACCAACTACAACCCCAGCCAGACACAGGTGCCCCCATAACAATACCAACTACAGCCCCCACCAGACACAGTGCCCCCATAACAATACCAACTACAACCCCAGCCAGACACAGTGCCCCCATAACATTACCAACTACAGCCCCCACCAGACACAGTGCCCCCATAACAATACCAACTACAAACCCCAGCCAGACACAGTGCCCCATAACAATACCAACTACAGCCCCCACCAGAACACAGTGCCCCCCATAACAATACCCAACTACAGCCCCAGCCAGACACAGTGCCCCCATAACAATACCAACTACAGCCCCAGCCAGACACATTGCCTCCATAACAATACCAACTACAGCCCCAGCCAGACACAGTGCCCCCATAACATTACCACCTACAGCCCCAACCAGACACAGTGCCCCCCATAACATTACCAACTACAGCCCCCACCAGAAACATTGCCCCCCATAACAATAACCAATCACAGGGCCAGCCAGACACAGTGCTCCATAACAATACCAACTACAACTCCTGCCAGACACAGTGCCCCCATAAAAATAACAACCACAGCCCCAGCCAGACTCAGTGCCCCCATAACAATACCAACTTCAGCCTCAGCCAGACACAGTGCCCCATAACAATACCAACTACAACTCCAGCCAGACACAGTGCCCCCATAACAATACCAACTACAGCCCCAGCCAGACACATTGCTTCCATAACAATACCAACTACAACACCATCCAGACACAGTGCCCCTATAACCATACCAATCTCAGCCCCAGTCAGATACAGTGCCCCCATAACAATACCAACTACAGCCCCCACCAGACACAGTGCCCTAATAACAATACCATCTACAGCCTCAGCCAGACACAGTGCCCCCATAACAATACCAACTACAGCCTCAGCCATACACAGTGCCCCCATAAAAATACCAATTACAGCCCCAGCCAGACACAGTGCCCCCATAACAATACCAACTACAACACCATCCAGACACAGTGCCCCTATAACAATACCAACTACAACACCATCCAGACACAGTGCCCCTATAACAATACCAACTACAGCCCCCACCAGACACAGTGCCCCTATAACAATACCAACTACAGCCCCCACCAGACACAGTGCCCCCATAACAATACCAACTACAGCCCCAGCCAGACACAGTGCCCCCATAACAATACCAACTACAGCCCCAGCAGGACACAGTACCACCATAACATTACCAACTACAGCCCCAGCCAGACACAGTGCCCCCATAACAGTACCAACTACAGCCCCAGCCAGACACAGTGCCCCATAACAGTACCAACTACAGCCCCAGCCAGACACAGTGCCCCCATAACAATACCAAACTACAGCCACAGCAGACACAGTACCCCCATAACAATACCATCTACAGCCGAGCCAGACACAGTCCCCCATAATAATACCAACTACAGCCCCAGCCAGACACAGTGCCCCCATGACAATACCAACTATGTCCCCATAGTGCCCCCTGTATACATGTCCCCATAGTGCCCCCTGTATACATGTCCCCATAGTGCCCCCTGTATACATGTCCCCATAGTGCCCCCTGTATACATGTCCTCATAGTGCCCCCTGTATACATGTCCCATAGTGCCCCCTGTTATACATGTCCCCATAGTGCCCCCTGTATACATGTCCCCCATAGTGCCCCCTTTATACATGTCCCCATAGTGCCCCCTTTATACATGGTCCCCCATAGTGCCCCCTTTATACATGTCCCCATAGTGCCCCTGTATACATGTCCCCATAGTGCCCCCTGTATACATGTCCTCATAGTGCCCCCTGTATACATGTCCCATAGTGCCCCCTGTATTACATGTCCCCATAGTGCCCCCTGTATACATGTCCCCATAGTGCCCCCTGTATACATGTCCCCATAGTGCCCCTTTATTAGCTATACAGTTCCCCATAGTGCCCTCTGTATACATGTCCCATAGTGCCCCCTGTATACATGTCCCCATAGTGCCCCCTGTATGCATGTCCCCATAGTGCCCCCTGTATACATTTCGTCATAGTGCCTCATGTATACATGTCCCCATAGTGCCCCCTGTATACATTTCATCATAGTGCCCCCTGTATACATGTCCCCATAGTGCCCCCTGTATACATGTCCTCATAGTGCCCCCTGTATACATGTCCCCATAGTGCTCCCTGTATACATGTCCCCATAGTGCCCCCTGTATACATGTCCCCATAGTGCCCCCTGTATACATGTCCCCATAGTACCTCCTGTATGCATGTCCCCATAGTGCCCCCTGTATACATGTCCCCATAGTGCCCCCTGTATACATGTCCCCATAGTGCCCCCTGTATACATGTCCCCATAGTGCCCCCTGTATACATGTCCCCATAGTACCTCCTGTATGCATGTCCCCATAGTGCCCCCTGTATACATGTCCCCATAGTGCCCCCTGTATACATGTCCCCATAGTACCTCCTGTATGCATGTCCCCATAGTGCCCCCTGTATACATGTCCCCATAGTACCTCCTGTATGCATGTCCCCATAGTGCCCCCTGTATACATTTCGTCATAGTGCCCCCTGTATATAAGATGCAGAGGTAGCAGAGCTGAGTTTGTCATTGCTGCTGTATATACAAGGCTGTAGGGAGGAGCGGCTCCACGTGGCTCTGACAGGTACTAATAACGGCTGACAAGCTGTCACCAGACGGGTAATTTCCTCCTCCTGACATTCACGTCTCCGCCATTGTCATATTATTATAGGGTGACAGGATAATCACCCTCCATCACCTCCACCGAGCTCCCTCCTCCGCTACCTGTCAGTGTATGAATCACTGCCAGTGTTAGTCTATTTACACCTGAATATCCAGAGCTGCAGGCACTGTTCTGTTACATCAGGTCTTATACTCCAGTTACATCCAGAGCTGCACTCATTATTCTGCTGTTACATCATGCCTTACAATCCGGTCACATCTAGAGCTGCACTCACTATTCTGCTGTTACACCATGTCTTATACTCCGGTCACATCTAGAGCTGCACTCACTATTCCGCTGTTATGTCAGGTCTTATACTCCGGTCACATCCAGAGCTGCACTCACTATTCTACTGTTATGTCAGGTCTTATACTCCGGTCACATCTAGAGCTGCACTCACTATTCTGCTGTTATGTCAGGTCTTATACTCCGGTCACATCTAGAGCTGCACTCACTATTCTGCTGTTATGTCAGGTCTTATACTCCAGTCACATCCAGAGCTGCACTCACTATTCTGCTGTTACACCATGTCTTATACTCCGGTCACATCTAGAGCTGCACTCACTATTCTGCTGTTACATCATGTCTTATACTCCAGTCACATCTAGAGCTGCACTCCCTATTCTGCAGTTATATCAGGTCTTATACTCCAGTCACATCCAGAGCTGCAGTCACTATTCTGCTGTTACATCAGGTCTTATACTCCAGTCACATCTAGAGCTGCACTCACTATTCTGCTGTTATGTCAGGTCTTATACTCCAGTCACATCCAGAGCTGCACTCACTATTCTGCTGTTACACCATGTCTTATACTCCGGTCACATCTAGAGCTGCACTCACTATTCTGCTGTTACATCAGGTCTTATACTCCAGTCACATCTAGAGCTGCACTCACTATTCTGCAGTTATATCAGGTCTTATACTCCAGTCACATCCAGAGCTGCAGTCACTGTTCTGCTGTTACATCAGGTCTTATACTCCAGTCACATCAAGAGCTGCACTCACTATTCTGCTGTTACATCAGGTCTTATACTCCAGTCACATCAAGAGCTGCACTCACTATTCTGCTGTTATGTCAGGTCTTATACTCCGGTCACATCTAGAGCTGCACTCACTATTCTGCTGTTACATCAGGTCTTATACTCCGGTCACATCTAGAGCTGCACTCACTATTCTGCTGTTACATCAGGTCTTATACTCCGGTCACATCTAGAGCTGCACTCACTATTCTGCTATTATGTCAGGTCTTATACTCCAGTCACATCCAGAGCTGCACTCCCTATTCTGCAGTTATATCAGGTCTTATACTCCAGACACATCCAAAGCTGCACTCACTATTCTGCTCTTATATCCGGTCTATGTTATATTCGGTTTAATGGGATAAATTCCTGATAAACATGAGAACTGCTGTGGGATGCAGCAGAGCTGAGGCTGCGCTGAGCCTGTGTAGCGGCGCACTGCGGCACCCGAGCCCCCGCTATTAGGATTCATTTGTATAGGGGAATTGAAGTAAACGGACAGTCCCGGGCGGCAGTCTCCATGGCGACGCCGTGTATCGGCTTTGATATATTTTACATTACACTAATTACCGCCGTTCTTACACTGATTTGTTGCAGCACAGAACCTCCTGGAGGAGGAAGGGTTAACAAGAAAAAGCAATTAACCAGTTCATTGCTGTGCAGGGAAAAATCTACAGATATCACAGGATGTGGAGAGTCCAGAGCCTAACCACAAGTACATCATCATCTTCACTACAACCCTCAACATCCTCTGCCAAACCTGAAACATATAATTCCCCCCAACTAAAGTTCCCCCACAGCTCCTTCTTGTTTTATCCAGAATGTTCCTCCTTCTTGTTTTATCCAGAATGTCCCTTCTTGTGTTCCTCCAGAATGTCCCGTCTTGTGTTCCTCCAGAATGTCCCTTCTTGTGTTCCTCCAGAATGTCCCTCCTTGTGTTCCTCCAGAATGTCCCTTCTTGTGTTCCTCCAGAATGTCCCTCCTTGTGTTCCTCCAGAATGTCCCTCCTTGTGTTCCTCCAGAATGTTCCTCCAGAATGTCTTGTCTTGTGTTCCTCCAGAATGTCCCTCCTTGTGTTCCTCCACAATGTCCCTTCATGTATTCTTCCAGAATGTCCCTTCTTGTGTTCCTCCAGAATGTCCCTTCTTGTGTTCCTCCAGAATGTTCCTCCTTTTGTTCCTCCAGAATGTCCCTTCATGTATTCTTCCAGAATGTCCCGTCTTGTGTTCCTCCAGAATGTCCCTCCTTGTGTTCCTCCAGAATGTCCCTTCATGTATTCTTCCAGAATGTCCCGTCTTGTGTTCCTCCAGAATGTCCCTTCTTGTGTTCCTCCAGAATGTCCCTCCTTGTGTTCCTCCAGAATGTCCCTCCTTGTGTTCCTCCAGAATGTCCCTCCTTGTGTTCCTCCAGAATGTCCCTCCTTGTGTTCCTCCAGAATGTCCCTCCTTGTGTTCCTCCAGAATGTCCCTTCATGTATTCTTCCAGAATGTCCCGTCTTGTGTTCCTCCAGAATGTCCCTCCTTGTGTTCCTCCAGAATGTCCCATCTTGTGTTCCTCCAGAATGTACCGTCTTGTGTTCCTCCAGAATGTCCCTCCTAGTGTTCTTCCAGAATGTCCCGTCTTGTGTTCCTCCAGAATGTCCCTTCTTGTGTTCCTCCAGAATGTCCCTCCTTGTGTTCCTCCAGAATGTCCTCCTTGTGTTCCTCCAGAATGTCCCTCCTTGTGTTCCTCCAGAATGTCCCTCCTTGTGTTCCTCCAGAATGTCCCTTCATGTATTCTTCCAGAATGTCCCGTCTTGTGTTCCTCCAGAATGTCCCTCCTTGTGTTCCTCCAGAATGTCCCATCTTGTGTTCCTCCAGAATGTACCGTCTTGTGTTCCTCCAGAATGTCCCTGCTTGTTTCCTCCAGAATGTCCCTTCATGTGTTCCTCCAGAATGTCCCGTCTTGTGTTCCTCCAGAATGTTCCTCCTTGTGTTCCTCCAGAATGTCCCTTCATGTGTTCCTCCAGAATGTCCCTCCTTGTGTTCCTCCAGAATGTCCCTCCTTGTGTTCCTCCAGAATGTCCCTCCTTGTGTTCCTCCAGAATGTCCCTCCTTGTGTTCCTCCAGAATGTCCCTCCTTGTGTTCCTCCAGAATGTCCCTCCTTGTGTTCCTCCAGAATGTCCCTTCATGTGTTCCTCCAGAATGTCCCTTCATGTATTCTTCCAGAATGTCCCGTCTTGTGTTCCTCCAGAATGTCCCTCCTTGTGTTCCTCCAGAATGTCCCATCTTGTGTTCCTCCAGAATGTACCGTCTTGTGTTCCTCCAGAATGTCCCTCCTTGTTTCCTCCAGAATGTCCCTTCATGTGTTCCTCCAGAATGTCCCGTCTTGTGTTCCTCCAGAATGTTCCTCCAGAATGTCCCTTCATGTGTTCCTCCAGAATGTCCCTCCTTGTGTTCCTCCAGAATGTCCCTCCTTGTGTTCCTCCAGAATGTCCCTCCTTGTGTTCCTCCAGAATGTCCCTCCTTGTGTTCCTCCAGAATGTCCCTTCATGTGTTCCTCCAGAATGTTCCTCCTTGTGTTCCTCCAGAATGTTCCTCCTTGTGTTCCTCCAGAATGTCCCTCCTTGTGTTCCTCCAGAATGTCCCGTCTTGTGTTCCTCCAGAATGTTCCTTCTTGTGTTCCTCCAGAATGTTCTTCCAGAATGTTCCTCCTTGTGTTCCTCCAGAATGCCCCTCCTTGTGTTCCTCCAGAATGTTCCTCCAGAATGTTCCTCCTTGTGTTCCTCCAGAATGTTCCTCCTTGTGTTCCTCCAGAATGTTCCTCCTTGTGTTCCTCCAGAATGATCCTCCAGAATGTTCCTCCTTGTGTTCCTCCAGAATGTTCCTCCTTGTGTTCCTCCAGAATGTTCCTCCTTGTGTTCCTCCAGAATGATCCTCCAGAATGTCCCGTCTTGTGTTCCTCCAGAATGTCCCTTCTTGTGTTCCTCCAGAATGTTCTTCCTTGTGTTCCTCCAGAATGTCCCTCCTTGTGTTCCTCCAGAATGTCCCTCCTTGTGTTCCTCCAGAATGTCCCTTCTTGTGTTCCTCCAGAATGTCCCTTCTTGTGTTCCTCCAGAATGTCCCTTCTTGTGTTCGGGAGACAAGTTGAGGAGGCAGCTTCAGCAGCTCTTGATTGCACCCAGTATGTTTTGGACAGTATTCTTTTGGACCCAGAAGGACAGCCTGAGAGCGCCGGGCCTGACATCGGTGGTAAGACACCAGGCAGGTTGGACTGCAGTCAAAGCGGCGGATGGTTGCAAGGTGGTGGAGGCAGAACTTGTGCTTCCCGCTGCTGGCCCCCTAAAGCACCGTGGAGGTGACAGTGGCAAGAATGGGCCAACTTCCTGATGGTCTTCTGGGAGGATGTTGACCCAATGGGCAGTAACAGACATGTGCTGCCCTTGCCCATAATTTGAGGACCAGACATCAGCACTCAGGTTGCACGGTCTTGGACACCGAGAGTCCCAATGAGTCGCCAACCTTTTTCTGAACATTACTGTGCAGTGATGGGACAGCTTTGCCAGAGATGTAGTGGTGGCTGGGGACTCGCCATCTGGGGTGCGCACACGCCATGAAATCCCTGAAAGGCTGGGAGTCCACAAGGATACCCAATTGGATGTGACAGCGGAGAAAACCTTACAGGATGGTGACCTCACTTTGTCAGCTAAAGCTTCTAGCCAGGAGAGACATGAAACCAGAGGGATGACTGAAACAGCCAGAGCCTTTCCTAATATGGACTTTTTAACTTTTTATTTTTTTTTTAAACTTTTTTTATACCTTTTTTTAAAACTTTTTTTTTTTACTTTTTTTTTAAACTTTTTTTGTTGTGGCTAAATGGGGTTGAGGGCACCCAGCAGAGCAGCAACGTGTAGCGTGTACTCTCGGTCACGGGACAGGAGCTTACAGCCAACACCTCCTCTGGAGTCTCAGTACGTTCCACCCGCTGACTTTAGTGGACTTCCTCCTCCTCCTCATCACTAAAAAGTGGTAGAGACTCCAAGGGCAGATCAAGGTTTGCCAAGAGTTCCCTGGCAGAAGGTGCCCCAAAGGTGAGAGGTTCTGTTTGTTTGTTAACCTGATGTACCTTGATATTTGCAGCATGGTGTTGGTGAACGGCTGGAAGACTGACCCCTTTCCGGTTTGCTCCGGGGTCAGACAAGGCTGCCCTCTATCACCTCTCCTTTTTGTTTGTGTTATAGAACTCTTCGCGGAGTCTATCCGGCAGAATGGAGAGATCAGAGGGATCACCGCACCAGGACACTTCGAGGTCAAGTGCTCGCTGTACATGGACGATGTGACCGTCTTCTGCGCTGACCGGCGTTCGGTGACTGCACTCGTCCAGACCTGCGAGGAGTTCGGACAAGCTTCAGGGGCCAAAGTCAACTGCGGGAAGTCGGAAGCCATGCTCTTCGGGGACTGGCAACTGGCTTCTTCTGCCCCCTTCCCCTTTACCATGAAACCAGACTTCATCAAGATCCTTGGAGTCTGGTTGGGGAAGGAAGGCGCAGCCCTCAAGTCTTGGGAAGAACGCTTGGCCAAGGTGACTCAAAGGATTGGACTATGGAGCCTCAGTTTTTTTAAACTTTTTTTATAACTTTTTTTAAACTTTTTTTTTTACTTTTTTTATTTGGCTGTGGGGTGACGTCACACATCTTGATTTTCGCAGAAAACCAGGATACAAGGGATTAATAATCCCTTGTATCCTGGTCTATTCTGTGAAAAAAGTACAGTTTTGCGTCGCCGTTGTAATTTTAACCAGATTTGTTACAAACTTTCTCAAAGTTCGTAACGAATCTGGTTTGTTACGGTTCGGTTCGCTCATCCCTAGTGGCTATCCTATAAGCCTCCTCATGCCGATTAAGGCGCTCTGCCCAAGAAGAGATAGAACCCCCCTGACTTGGCCTCTCACCCAGTTAGGCTAGTCCTCTTGCCTCTTCACTAATTAGGGGCAATCACCCCGAAACAGCTGTCTGTAGATAAGGTGGTGGCTTAGTTAATATCCGAGTCATGTCTCAAGGCCTGTTTAAAGGGTGGGAACATTGACTTATAGGATAGCCGCCTTACATCTGGTGGCATCAAGAGCAGAACTAATTTGAATACCTTCCTCTCCACATATTAGTAAGGAGGAAGAAGAGGAAGAACAGGAAGGACATCTTGCACCTCTGTACTACCTGATTAGTGATCTCCACATATTAGAAAGAAGAAAAGGAGGAAGAGGATGAAAAAAAAATAAGAAATATGAAGATGAGGAGGAAGAACAGGAAGGGGAGGAAGTCATGGACTTTCTGATTAGTGATCTCCACAGATTAGTAAGGAGAAAAGAATGAAGAGATTGAAAAGGAAGAGTAGAAGGAATATGAAGAAGAGGAAGGAAAGGGAGGAAGTCATGAACATCAGTGCTACATGAAAAAAAGATCTGAATATATTAAGAAGAGGAAAAGGAGGAAGAATAATTGTAGGACTATGGAGATAAGGAGGGAGAAGAAGAAAAGGAGGAAGGAGAGGAAGTCATGAACATCTGACTAATGATACCATGCATAAAAGAAGACGAGCAGGAGGAACATGAGCAGGAGGAAGAGAAAGAAGAAGAGGAGAAATCCAGGAGCTCTGTAACAACGGTTGATGATCCCTCCACATTAGTAAGAGGGAAATAGAAGCAAGAAGAAAAGGAGGAAGAGGAAGTCAGCAGCCTCTGCATTCTCTGATTAATGATCTCTGCCTCTAGTAAGAAATAGAGGAGGAGGAAGAGAAAGTCAGCAGCCTCTGTATTATCTGATTAATGATCTCTGTCACTAGTAAGAAGAAGAAGAGGAAGTCAGCAGCCTCTGTATTATCTGATTAATGATCTCTGTCACTAGTAAGAAGAAGAAGAGGAAGTCAGCAGAATCTACATTATCGTATTAATGATCTCTGTCACTAGTAAGAAGAGGAGGAAGAGGAAATCAGCAGCCTCTGCATTATCTGATTATAGATCTCTGCCACTAGTAAGAAGAGGAGGAGGAAGAGGAAGTCAGTAGCCTCTGTATTATCTGATTAATGATCTCTGTCACTAGTAAGAAGAAGAGGAGGAAGAGAAAGTCAGCAGCCTCTGCATTCTGTGATTAATGATCTCTGCCTCTAGTAAGAAGAAGAGGAGGAGGAGGAGGAAGTCAGCAGCCTCTGTATTATCTGATTAATGATATCTGTCACTAGTAAGAAGAAGAGGAGGAGGAGGAAGTCAGCAGCCTCTGTATTATCTGATTAATCATCTCTGCCTCTAGTAAGAAGAAGAGGAGGAGGAGGAAGTCAGCAGCCTCTGCATTATCTGAGTAAAGATCTCTGCCACTAGTAAGAAGAGGAGGAAGAGGAAGTCAGCAGCCTCTGCATTATCTGAGTAAAGATCTCTGCCACTAGTAAGAAGAGGAGGAAGAGGAAGTCAGCAGCCTCTGCATTATCTGATTAATGATCTGTGTCACTAGTAAGAAGGGGAGGAGGAGGAGGAGGAAGTCAGCAGCCTCTGCATTATCTGATTAATGATCTCTGCCTCTAGTAAGAAGAAGAGGAGGAGGAAGAGGAAGTCAGCAGCCTCTGCATTATCTGATTAATGATCTCTGCCTCTAGTAAGAAGAAGAGGAGGAGGAAGAGGAAGTCAGCAGCCTCTGCATTATCTGAGTAATGATCTCTGCCACTAGTAAGAAGAAGAGGCGGAAGAGGAAGTCAGCAGCCTCTGCATTATCTGATTAATCATCTCTGCCACACTCATAAGCAGAAGAAGAGGAGGAAGAGGAAGTTACTTGGTGGGGTATTTATGGTGAGGTTTTGCCAGGCTGGTCGTGTCTGGAAGTTGATGCTGGATACATTTGATCACTTCTAAGTCTTCTGTCTTCAGCCGATGCTTCGGTTTCTTCACCACTTCTTCTCTGGAGTAAGACTGTTGTCATTTTTATAATTTTTTAAAAACTCTCAGTTGACAGATGTCGTCAGTGGGAGGGGCCGCCCCTAGTAACGCCCCCATTCACTTCTCATCTAAGTCATCACAGAACACAAAAACTCACAAAATATCTGCACAATCTCAAAAAGTCTCAGCGCCCAATCTTGTGCCTTTTTGAAGACAAAATTCTGGAGTGCGTGGTGCGATGAATCCGGGGGCGTTACTGGGTCTCAAAAGATCCAGGGCCCAAGTCCCAATGAATATGGTCCAATCCTCTAATCCCCTCCTATATAGCCCCCAGTAATAAGTAATATGCCTTCAATGTCCCAGCAGTGCCCCCTGTATTTACATCTTCCTCTAGTGTTATAATGCCCCCACAGTGCCCCCAGTATTTATATCGCCCCCTGCAGTGTCCCCAGTATTTATATCACCTCTTACTGTTATAATGTCCCATACAGTGCCTCCAGTATTTATATTACCCCTTACTGTTATAATACTCTTCCTGAAGTGCCCCCAGTATTTATATCACCCCCTACTGTTATAAGGCTCATCCTGAAGTGCCCCCAGTATTTATATCGCCGCCTACTGTTATAATGCTCATCCTGAAGTGCCCCCAGTATTTATATCATCCCCTACTGTTATAATGCCCCTACAGTGCCCCCAGTATTTATATAGCTCCCTATGGTTATAAGGCTCATCCTGAAGTGCCCCCAGTATTTATATCGCCGCCTACTGTTATAATGCTCATCCTGTAGTACCCCCAGTATTTATACTGCCTACTACTGTTATAATGCTCATCCTGTAGTACCCCCAGTATTTATACTGCCTACTACTGTTATAATGCTCCCTTCAGTGCCCCCAGTATTTATACTGCCCATACTGTCATAATACTCACCCTGAAGTGCTTGCAGTATTTATATCGCTGTTATAATGCTCATACTGCAGTGCCCCCAGTATTTATACTGCACCCTACTGTTAATGCTCAGACTGAAGTGTCCCCAGTATTTATACTGCTCTCTACTGTTATAATGCTCCCTTCAGTTCCCCCAGTATTTATACTGACCATACTGTCATAATACTCACCCTGAAGTGCTCGCGGTATTTATATCACCCCCTACTGTTATAATGCCCGTCCTAAAGTGCCCCTAGTATTTATACTGCCCCCTACTGTCATAATGCTCACCCTGAAGTGCCCCCAGTATTTATAATGTCCACTGCAGTGCCCCGTGTAGTTAGATCCATCCCTTTAGTGTCCTCAGAATTTATAATTCCTCAGCCATACAGTCCCATGCAAATAACACTATTTCCCTCCTTCCACCATAGAGTCCCATATAAATGACATCACACCATCTCTCCAGCCCCCTCCAATATACAGTCCTATGTAAATAACATCACCCCCTCCCCTGTCGCCTTCAACATGGAGTCCCATGTGAAACATCACCCCCTAACATACAGTCCTATGTAAATAACACAACTCCCCCCCACAGCCGCCTTCAACATGCAGTCCCATGTAAATAGCAACACTCCCTCCCACAGACTCCTTCAACATACAGTCCCATGTAAATAACATCACCTCCCCCCAGAGCCGCCTTTAACATACAGTCCCATGTAAATAACATTACTCCCTCCCACAGCCTCCTTCAACATACAGTCCCATGTAAATAACATCACCCCCCCAGAGCCGCCTTTAACATACAGTCCCATGTAAATAACATTACTCCCTCCCACAGCCTCCTTCAACATACAGTCCCATGTAAATAACATCACACCCCCCCAGAGCCGCCTTTAACATACAGTCCCATGTAAATAACATTACTCCCTCCCACAGCCTCCTTCAACATACAGTCCCATGTAAATAACATCACCCCCTCCTACAGTTTCCTTCAACATTCAGTTCCATGTAAATAACATCCCTCCCTTCAGCCCTAACATACAGTCGCATTTAAATAACCACAACTCCCAGCATTGCTCTGCCTCTCCTCATGTATAGATCTCACCACAGTTTCTTCCCCAGGACTTCTCTTCCTCAGTGCGGTCCTCTCTTGCACTGGTCACATGATGGTCACATAATCGCAGGTCCTTCTTAACCACTGCCTTCAGCACTGATCACATGACTGTGATGTCATCACAGGTCCTTCAGCTCTTCCAGTGCATTAAATTAAGTTGTATTGAGGTCCTCAGGACTTACACTTGTATCTGTCTGGCCGGCAGGACATCCGGGGCTTGGGACAAAACATCAGGGGCCCAGGACAGCATATCAGGGGCCCAGGACAGCACATCAGGGGCCCGGGACAGCACATCAGGGGCCCGGGACAGCACATCAGGGGCCCAGGACAACACATCAGGGGCCCTGGACAATACATCAGGCATACCTCCCAACCGTCCCGGATCCAGCGGGACAGTCCCGGATTGCAGTGGCAGTCCCGCTGTCCCGGTACGGGGGAGGTATGTCCCGGTCTCTGGCAGCTGTCTCTGCGTCCATAGGACGCAGAGACACTTGCCTGTTGCAGGAAGGAGCAGACAGCCGGAATCGGCTGCCTGCTTCTTCCATCCTCCCTCCTGTCCCCCCTGCAGCTCCCCGTACCTTTCATCCATGCATCGGGTCTCGGCGGGGGGGCGGGGCCGGCCGTCAGCATTGGCTCCGCCCCCTTCAGGCACGAGCAGAAGATCTTCCTGCTGGTGATGCTGGCCCTGCTGCTAGGAAAAAGGTAAGTGTAATACTTTTATTTTTTTAACTTTCTGTGACTGTGACATCAATGTTAATCCCTGGACTGTGACACCACTGTGTTTATTAAATAAACACAGTGATGTCACAGTACAGGCATAATGGACTGTGACATCACTGTCTTTATTATCCCTGGACTGTGACATCACTGTCTTTATTATCCCTGGACTGTGACATCACTGTCTTTATTATCCCTGGACTATGACATCACTGTCTTTATTATCCCTGTACGGTGACATCACTGTTTATTATCCCTGTACTGTGACATCACTGTGTTTATTATCCCTGTACGGTGACATCACTGTTTATTATCCCTGGACTGTGGCATCACTGTGTTTATTATCCCTGTACGGTGACATCACTGTTTAATATCCCTGGACTGTGACATCACTGTGTTTATTATCCCTGTACTGTGACATCACTGTGTTTATTATCCCTGTACGGTGACATCACTGTGTTTATTATCTCTGTACTGTGACATCGCTGTGTGTATTATCCCTGTACTGTGACATCACTGTGTGTATTATCCCTGTACTGTGACATCACTGTGTTTATTATCCCTGTACGGTGACATCACTGTGTTTATTATCCCTGTACAGTGACATCGCTGTGTGTATTATCCCACTGCAGGAAGAGGTAAGTGGTCCGTGTTTGTGTGTTTGTTTTCTATTTTTCAGGGTCGTGAATGCAGAGGACTACGTCGGATTCGGTGGACTACGTCGGACCAGCTTTTTTTTTTTTTTTTTTAATAAAATGGTCAAACAGGGGTCTGGGGGAGTGTTTATTTCAATAAAATGTTTTATACTTGTGTGTGTGTATTTTTTTTACAATACTACAGTTTTAGTAATTACGGCTATCTACAGACGGCCCTGATTACTAATACTGGGCTTAGTGCTTGCCGGTATGGCAGGCCAGCACTAACCCCAACATCTATTACCTCGGCACCCACCGCCACCAGGGGTGCCGGGAAGAGCCGGGTACCCGCAGGACTGGACCTTCTAAATTGAGGGTCTGGCTCTGGGGCGGCTGCAGGCTGGTACCATTAGGCTGGGAAGGGCCAATAACCGTGTCCCTTCCCACCCTGGTAGTGCCAGGCTGCTGCTGCTGGTTGTATCTGGCTGGAGAAGGAAAAAAGGGGGGGACCCCACGCCATTTTTTTTAAATTATTTAATTATTTTTGTAAAAAAATGGCGTGGGGTCCCCCCTTTTTTCCTTCACCAGCCAGATACAACCAGCAGCGGCAGCCTGGCACTACCAGGGTGGGAAGGGACACGGTTATTGGCCCTTCCCAGCCTAATGGTACCAGCCTGCAGCCGCCCCAGAGCCAGACCCTCAATTTAGAAGGTCCGGTCCTGCGGGTACCCGGCTCTTCCCGGCACCCCTGGTGGCGGTGGGTGCCGAGGTAATAGATGTTGGGGCTAGTGCTGGCCTGCCATACCGGCCAGCACTAAGCCCAGTATTAGTAATCAGGGCCGTCTGTAGATAGCCATAATTACTAAAACTGTAGTATTGTAAAAAAAATACACACACACAAGTATAAAACATTTTATTGAAATAAACACTCCCCCAGACCCCTGTTTGACCATTTTATTAAAAAAAAAAAAAAAAAAGCTGGTCCGACGTAGTCCACCGAATCCGACGTAGTCCTCTGCATTCACGACCCTGAAAATAGAAAACAAACACACAAACACAGACCACTTACCTCTTCCTGCACTGGGATAATACACACAGCGATGTCACTGTACAGGGATAATACACACAGTGATGTCACAGTACAGGGATAATAAACACAGTGATGTCACAGTACAGGGATAATAAACACAGTGATGTCACAGTACAGGGATAATAAACACAGCGATGTCACTGTACAGGGATAATAAACACAGCGATGTCACCGTACAGGGATAATAAACAGTGATGTCACAGTACAGGGATAATAAACACAGTGATGTCACTGTACAGGGATAATACACACAGAGATGTCACTGTACAGGGATAATAAACACAGTGATGTCACAGTACAGAGATAATAAACAGTGATGTCACCGTAAAGGGATAATAAACACAATGATGTCACAGTACACCTGTGCAAACAAGGCCTGGGGGGGCGCAGATAAGGCTATCATCATGATTTAGAAAAATCATTCCCCGATGAAATGTTGCAGTTCTCAAAATTCATTCAAACTAATGAAACTCCACCAGCACTGGAATGCCTTAAAATAATCAGAAATAACAAATTGCCTGTACTGTGACATCACTGTGTGTAGTATCCCTGTACGATGACATCACTGTGTTTATTATCCCTGTGTAGTAAAGGGACTGAGTGAGATTAGTTTATAGTGGGCGGGGTTAGGGGCGTGGCCTACTGCAGAAAAAATTTGACGCGGCGCGCTCCGCGCGCCGCACAATGTGTCCCTCTTTCTCTCTTTGCAAAGTTGGGAGGTATGCATCAGGGGCCCAGGACAGCACATCAGGGGCCCAGGACAACACATCAGGGGCCCAGGACAGCATATCAGGGGCCCAGGACTGCACATCAGGCGCCCAGGACAGCACATCAGGGGCCCAGGACTGCACATCAGGCGCCCAGGACAGCACATCAGGGGCCCAGGACAGCACATCAGGGGCCCGGGACAGCACATCAGGGGCCCAGGACAGCACATCAGGGGCCCTGGACAATACATCAGGGGCCCTGGACAACATATCAGGGGCCCTGGACAATACATCAGGGGCCCTGGACAATACATCAGGGGCCCAGGACAGCACATCAGGGGCCCAGGACAGCACATCAGGAGCCCAGGCCCCGAATGTTTTGCCCTAGCAGTGCCCATGGATGAATTTCTTTTACATACTTTAAGCGCTGCCATCTGTAACCCTTCCACTGCCGGAGATGATACAAGTCATCGTTCTCCACGCTTAGTTCCCAAGGTGGAGGTTCTGCAGAGCCTCGCTCCTCACCATAGGCACTGATATCATATATATGACCCGAGGCGGAGAGCCCCTGCAGGGTGGACAGGAACCCCAGTCCCAGTGAGTATAGGGACCCGGAAAACTGCAAGACACCGCAACTGTGTGAACACCCTGAGAGTCAGGGGCGGACATACCGCCTGTACAGCAGGTTCAGCTGCACAGGGGCCCAGAGAGGGAGGGGGGCCCTTCCCAGTGCCAGCAGAGGTGTGGGGGATGGGGCCCTGATTAGGACTTACTGTGAATCTGCTGGCTGTTCTGCCTATACTCCAAAGCTGAAGGACCTGCGATGACATCATAGTCATGTGATCTATTCAACACTGGAAGTAGTGGTAGGACCTGTGATGAGGTTACCGTCATGTGACCAGTGCAGCCGGTGAGATCTGTGAGGGTATATAAGTTCTGGAGACATGCTGGGAGATGTGGTTCTCCTCCTCCCTGCTGAGTGGGGAGAAATATGTAATTTATCCGGGACTGTATGTTAGAGGGGCTGAAGGGAGGGCAGGGGTGTTACATGGGACTATATGTTATAGAGGACTGGGGGGAGATGACTGGTGTTATTTACATGGGGCTGTATGTTATAGAGGACTGTAAGGAAGAGAGGTTATTTACATGGGACTGTATGTTATAGAAGACTGTAAGGAAGAGAGGTTATTTACATGGGACTGTATGTTATAGAAGACTGTAAGGAAGAGAGGTTATTTACATGGGACTGTATCATATAGAAGACTGGAGGGAGAGTAGTGATATTATTTACATGGGACTGCATAGTATAGAAGACTGGAGGGAGAGGACAAGCATTATAATTTATAGAGGCACTACAGAGAAGATTATTACTCCAGGAAGTATAATGACAGGGGGCACTGCGGGGAACATTATAAATACTGTGGGCAGTGGTGGCGGCATTACTACTGAGGGCTCCATAGAAGTGCCTTATCGATTGGCCTTATTTCTATTAGGGGAGCCCTATAGGTGGGCCCTATTAGTACTGATGGCACTGTAGGGAGCCTTATTACCACTGGGGGTACTATGGGGGGAGGCGCTTCCACCTAGCAGTGAGCCCGGTGACATCACCGGCTCTAATGGACAGGCTTTAGTGCCGCCCTATCCTGTAAAGCCGTCTTTGGGAGCATTATCACTGTAGGGGACAGTATTACTAATGGGGGGACTCTTGTGAAGGATTATCACTGTTGGGGCACTGTAGGGGGCAGTATTACTAATAAGGGCATTCTACAAGGGAATTACTATTGGTGGGACTATGAGGAGCACTCATTTTTGTTCAGAATAGTATTTGGGGGTACAGAAAAGTGAGAAACCTAAGATGTCCGTGTGTCACACTCTGCAGAGACGAACAGGACCAAATGGAGAAGATGAGAGAGAAGATCTACATCACAGGAGACGTCACCTGGAGGCCCTGGATGTGACAGGTAAGTGCAGCTGTATAGCAAGTACAGTAAAAAGTCCCAGCCGCCAATGTAAATAGCCATATGGAAGGAAGGGGTTAATGAATACTGAGAGACTGCTAGGACTTTGAATAAGAAGCTGGTAATTTCCACAGCTACCATAGAGTTTAAAGAAGAGTACATTTTGGAGGGAAAAGCCAGACTTGTTTACCACCAAAACCAGACAGACTGACCTTGTAAATGTCTGGTGTTAGCTGTGTTATTGTGTCTGAAAACTTGTTTTTGTCTGGAAAAATCTGCTGTCATTGTCATTGAGCATCATTGAAGCTATAATGTACGTCTATGACAGATGGAAAGTGTAACATTGTATCTGTTTGTGCTGAGCTTCTCCACTCCACCCCTCCCACTAGAAGGTTCCAGTCAAGCTGGAGATAGTATATAAGGAGAGCAGTCAGAGCCCCTAGTGTTCTGCAGTTAGGAGACTCTGCCAGACTACTGAGTGACCAGAAGAAGACGCTGAGACTGCCTTCTAAGAGAGAGAGAATAGCTAGCTCAGGCCTTTCCTCAGCATCAAACGCTTCTTCTGCCAGGAAGGAGACTGGAGAATCCAGCCCTATGCCTCATCCTAGGGAGGAGACTGGAGAAGCCAGCACTGTGCCTCGTCTCAGGGAGAAGACTGGAGAAGCCAGCCCTATGCCTCGTCTCAGGGAGAAGACTGGAGAAGCCAGCACTGTGCCTCATCTCGGAGGAGACTGGAGAAGCCAGCACTTTGCCTCATCTCAGGGAGGAGACTGGAAAAGCCAGCCCTATGCCTCGTCTCAGGAAGAAGACTGAAGAAGCCAGCACTGTGCCTCATCTCAGGAAGAAGACTGGAGAAGCCAGCACTGTGCCTCATCTCAGGGAGGAGACTGGAGAAGCCGGCCCTATTCCTCATCTCAGGAAGAAGACTGGAGAAGGCAGCCCTATACCTTGTTTCAGGGAGGAGCCTGGAGAAGCCAGCCCTATGCCTCGTCTCAGGAAGAAGACTGGAGAAGCCAGCACTGTGCCTAGTCTCAGGGAGAAGACTGGAGAAGCCAGCACTGTGCCTCATCTCAGGGAGCAGACTGGAGAAGCCGGCCCTATGCCTCATCTCAGGGAGGAGACTGGAGAAGCCAGCCCTATGCCTCGTCTCAGGAAGAAGACTGGAGAAGCCAGCACTGTGCCTCATCTCAGGGAGGAGACTGGAGAAGCCAGCCCCTATGCCTCGTCTCAGGAAGAAGACTGGAGAAGCCCAGCACTGTGCCTCATCTCAGGGAGGAGACTGGAGAAGCCAGCCTATGCCTCGTTCTAGGGAGGAGACTGGAGAAGCCAGCACTGTGCCTCATCTCAGGGAGGAGACTGGAGAAGCCAGCCATATGCCTCGTTCTAGGGAGGAGACTGAAGAAGCCAGCCCTATGCCTCATCTCAGGAAGAAGACTGAAGAAGCCAGCACTGTGCCTCATCTCAGGGAGGAGACTGGAGAAGCTGGCCCTATGCCTCGTCTCAGGGAGAAGACTGGAGAAGCCAGCCCTATGCCTTGTTTCAGGGAGGAGACTGGAGAAGAAGGCCCGATGCCTCACCTATATTGTTTTGCACCTAAATTCCTCCAGTAAAGAAGCCCCCTGGTTACTGCAGACCCTGACTCGCTGGACTTATTTCCCATTGGGGTGCACTCAACAGTGTCCAGGAGACCAATTGTAGCATTGGGGCCACCCCAAACCCAGCCACTGCACATGTAGTAGAGCACTCATGTAATATTGCCCCATGTAGTAAAGCCTCTGTGTAGTATAGCCCCCAATAGTAGAACACTCATGTAGTACAGCACTCTACACATACATACATACATACATACATACATACATACAGCTACACATACATACATACATACACATACATACAGCTACAGCTACACATACATACACATACAGCTACACATACATACAGCTACACATACACACAGCTACACATACATACAGCTACACATACATACAGCTACATATACATACATACATACAGCTACACATACACACAGCTACACATACATACAGCTACACACATACATACATACAGCTACACATACATACATACATACATACACATACATACATACATACATACATACATACATACAGCTATACAGCTACACATACATACATACATACATACATACATACATACATACATACATACAGCATACATACATACACAGCTACACATACATACACATACATACATACAGCTACACATACATACAGCTACATACATACATACAGCTACATACATACATACATACAGCTACACATACATACAGCTACACATACATACATACAGCATACATACATACACATACAGCTACACATACATACAGCTACACATACATACAGCTACACATACATACAGCTACATACATACACATACACATACACAGCATACACATACATACAGCTACACATACACATACAGCTACACTACACATACATACAGCTACACTACACACAGCTACACATACATACAGCTACACATACATACATACATACATACAGCATACACATACATACAGCTACATACATACATACAGCTACACATACATACATACATACAGCTACACATACACAGCTACACATACATACATACAGCATACACTACATACACATACATACAGCTACACATACACATACATACATACATACAGCTACACATACATACAGGCTACACATACATACAGCTACACATACATACACACACATCACATACATACAGCCCACATACATACATACACATACATACATACAGCTACACATACATACAGCATACATACAGCTACACATACATACAGCTACACATACATACAGCTACACATACATACAGCTACACATACATACACAGCTACACATACACAGCTACATACATACAGCTACATACAGCTACACATACATACAGCTACACATACACAGCTTACACATACATACACATACATACAGCATACATACATACATACAGCTACACATACATACAGCTACACATACATACATACATACAGCTACATACATACAGCATACACATACATACAGCTACACATACACACAGCTACACTACTACATACACACAGCTACTACACACATACATACACATACACAGCATACATTACACACATACATACAGCTACATACATACATACAGCTACATACATACATACAGCTACACATACACACAGTACATACACATACATACAGCATACATACATACATACAGCATACATACATACATACATACATACATACAGCTACATACAGCTACACATACAGCTACACATACACAGCATACACATACACTACATATACATACAGCTACCTACATACATACATACAGCTACACATACATACAGCTACATACATACAGCTACACATACAGCAGCTACACATACAGCTACACATACAGCTACACATACACACTACACATACATACAGCTACACATACATACATACATACATACATACAGCTACACAGCTACACATACATACATACAGCTACATACATACAGCTACAGCTACATACATACATACATACAGCTACACATACATACACACTACAGCTACACATACATACAGCTACACATACATACAGCTACATACATACATACATACAGCTACACATACATACAGCTACACATACATACATACATACACAGACATACATACACATACATACAGCATACACATACATACAGCTACACATACATACAGCTACACATACATACAGCTACATACATACAGCTACACTACACAGCTACACATACATACAGCTACACATACACATACATACAGCTACACATACATACAGCTACACATACACATACAGCACACAGCTACACATTACATACATACAGCTACACATACATACAGCTACACATACATACATACAGCTACATACATACAGCTACACATACAGCTACACATACATACAGCTACATACATACATACAGCTACATACATACATACACTACATACATACATACACATACAGCTACACATACATACAGCTACATACATACAGCAGCTACACATACATACATACATACAGCACATACACATACATTACAGCTACACATACACAGCTACACATACAGAATACATACATACATACAGCTACATACATACATACAGCTACATACATACATACAGCACATACACATACATACAGCTACACATACATACAGCTACATACATACACACACTACAGCATACACACATACATACAGCTACACTACACAGCCTACATACACACAGCTACACATACACATACATACTATACATACATACAGCTACACATACATACAGCTACAATACATACATACAGCTACATACATACACATACACAGCTACATACATACATACAGCTACATACATACACATACAGACATACATACATACACATACAGCTACACATACACATATACATACAGCATACAGCTAACATACATACATACACACAGCTACATACATACAGCTACACATACATACATACAGCTACACATACATACAGCATACATACAGCTACATACAGCTACACATACACTACATACATACAGCATACATACATACATACAGCTACACATACAGCTACACATACATACAGCAGCTACACATACACATACACATACATACAGCTACACATACATACAGCTACACATACAGCTACTACATACATACAGCTACATACATACATACAGCTACATACATACAGCTACACATACAGATACATACATACAGCTACACACAGCATACACATACACATACAGCTACACATACATACAGCTACACAGCTACACATACATACAGCTACACATACATACAGCTACACAGCTACACATACATACAGCTACACATACATACAGCATACACATACACATACATACAGGCTACACAGCTACACATACACATACATACAGCTACATACACACAGCTACATACATACATACATACAGCTACACATTACACATACATACAGCTACATACATACATACACAACATACATACAGTACACATACACACACATACACATACATACAGCTACACACATACAGCTACACATACATACAGCTACACATACATACAGCATACATACAGCTACACATACATACAGCTACACATACACATACAGCATACATACATACATACAGCTACATACATACATACAGCTATACATACATACAGCATACATACATACACAGCTACACTACAGCTACACATACAGCTACACTACATACATACATACATACATACAGACATACACATACATACATACAGCATACATACACTACATACACATACATACAGCTACACTACACAGCTACATACAGCATACATACACATACACATACACAGCTACATACATACACATACAGTACATACATACATACAGCTACACATACATACAGCTACACATACATACAGCTACATACATACAAGCTACACATACTACACAGCTACACATACACATACACATACACAGCTACACATACACACATACAGCTACATACAGCTACATACATACATACATACATAACAGCTACATACATACATACATACATACATACAGCTACACATACACAGCTATACATACAGCTACACATATACATACATACAGCTACATACATACATACAGCTACACACAGACACAGCTACACATACATACAGCTACAGCATACATACATACAGCTACACATACATACATACACATACATACAGCTACACATACATACAGCTACACATACATACATACAGCTTACATACATACAGCTACATACACATACATACAGCTACACATTACACATACATACACATACATACAGCACTACATACATACATACAGCATACATACATACATACATACACATACATACATACAGCATACATACAGCTACACATACATACAGCTACACATACATACAGCATACATACAGCTACACATACATACAGCTACACATACATACAGCTACACATACATACAGCATACACAGCATACACATACATTACATACACATACATACAGCTACATACATAACACATACATACAGCTACATACAGCTACACATACATACAGCTACACATACATACAGCTACACATACATACAGCTACACATACATACAGCTACATACATACACACATACACATACAGCTACATACATACACATACATACACATACAGCATACATACATACAGCTACACATACACAGCTACACACAGCTACACATACACAGCTACACATACATACAGCATACATACAGCTACACATACATACAGCTAACATACACATACATACAGTACATACATACACATACAGCTACACATACACAGCTACACATACATACAGCTACACATACATACAGCTACACATACATACAGCTACACACATACATACAGCTACACATATACATACATACACATACATACATACAGCTACACATACAGCTACACATACATACAGCTACACATACACATACAGCTACATACATACACATACATACATACATACATACAGCTACATACATACATACAGCCACATACATACATACATACATACATACACATACATACAGCTACAATACATACAGCTACACATACAGCTACACATACATACATACATACAGCTACACATACATACAGCTACACATACATACAGCTACACATACATACAGCTACACATACATACAGCATACATACATACATACGCTACACATACATACAGCACACATACATACAGCTACACATACATACAGCA
Organism: Rhinella marina; assembly: GCA_900303285.1. Classification (NCBI taxonomy): domain Eukaryota; kingdom Metazoa; phylum Chordata; class Amphibia; order Anura; family Bufonidae; genus Rhinella; species Rhinella marina. The sequence continues at coordinate 443 of ONZH01012020.1, read as the reverse complement.
TACACATACATACAGCTACACTACACATACATACATACACATACACAGCACACATACACAGCTACACATACATACAGCATACATACAGCTACATACACACACATACTACACATACACAGCTACACACAGCTACATTACAGCACACATACACATACATACATACAGCTACACATACATACATACAGCTACACATACATACATACAGCTACACATACACAGCTACACATACATACAGCTACACATACATACAGCTACATACATACACACATACAGCTACACATACATACAGCATACACATACTACATACAGCATACAGCTACACATACAGCTACACATACATACAGCTACATACACAGCATACACATACATACACATACATACAGCTACATACATACATACAGCTACACATACACACATACACATACACATACATACAGCTACAC
>ONZH01012019.1:0-26183 GCA_900303285.1 Rhinella marina | reverse complement strand
GGCATGGTTCTGTGGGCCAAGTAGCGGGGGAGAGGAGGCGAGCAGGCAGCTTGTCCAGCACTGGCAGGGGAACGCTCTCCAAGGCCTTTGCCACTTTTATGTCACCCCAGCAAGACACTGTCACCTGTCCCCAGTCTAGGCAGAGTAGGGGGGAGCTGTACAGGAAGATGGTGAGGGAGTACCTAGCTGACCATACCAAACGTCCGTAGCGATCACTCTGCTCCATACAACTACTGGGTTTCAAAGCTGGACACGTGGCCTGAACTGGCGCTGTACGCCTTGGAGGTTCTGGCCTGCCCTGCCGCTAGCGTGCTGTCAGAGCGGGTATTCAGTGCAGCTGGTGGCGTCATCACCGATAAGCGTACACGCCTGTCAACTGACAGCGCTGACAGGCTGACGCTTATTAAAATGAACAAAGCCTGGATTTCACCGGAATTCAAATCTCCTCCGGGGGAAAGCAGCTAAAGATTAACATTACTTATGTATCCGATTCCTCTTCGCTACTCCTCCTACTCCTACTCCTCCTCCATATCGTCTTTGCCTAACGCTGACCCAAAAACGCCATTTTTTAGAGGTCCAACTGGCACTCTTTTACCACAATTTTTCAGGAGGGCCCCCTACAGGCCCTCTCTTCAAACAATTTTTCCAGAGGTCCACCTACAGGCCCTGTCTCCAAACAATTTTTCCGGAGTTCCACCTACAGGCCCTCTGTCCAAACAATTTTTCCGGAGGTCCACCTACAGGCCCTCTCTCCAAACAATTTTTCCGGAGGTCCACCTACAGGCCCTCTCTCCAAACAATTTTTCCGGAGTTCCACCTACAGGCCCTCTGTCCAAACAATTTTTCCGGAGGTCCACCTACAGGCCCTCTCTCCAAACAATTTTTCCGGAGGTCCACCTACAGGCCCTCTCTCCAAACAATTTTTCCGGAGTTTCCACCTACAGGCCCTCTGTCCAAACAATTTTTCCGGAGGTCCACCTACAGGCCCCTCTTGTCCAAACAATTTTTCCGTAGGTCCACCTACAGGCCCTCTGTCCAAACAATTTTTCCGGAGGTCCACCTACAGGCCCTCTCTCCAAACAATTTTTCCGGAGGTCCATCTACAGGCCCTCTCTCCAAACAATTTTTCCGGAGTTCCACCTACAGGCCCTCTGTCCAAACAATTTTTTCCGGAGGTCCACCTACAGGCCCTCTCTCCAAACAATTTTTCCGGAGGTCCACCTACAGGCCCTCTCTCCAAACAATTTTTCCGGAGGTCCACCTACAGGCCCTCTCTCCAGTTCCAGTTTCCAGTTTTATTTGCGCAAACTGCGTACATTTTATTTTTGGGATAGGTGTGAAAAATAATGTTACCTGCGTATCTATATTGCCCAACATTGGATACGGTAGCAAGTAGAAGACCAAACACATGCTGCCAACAGGGTTCCGCAAATTCCTGGTCCACCCGCAAATTCCTGGTCCACAATGTCAAGGAGGTCCAGGTTCTGTTAATAAGCAACAAGTCCTTCTGTGCTGAAATCGCCGACAACGTGTCCATCTAAGAACCTAAAGACCATTGTGGAGAGAGCGGCACAGCTCGCCATCAAGGTGACGAACCCCAACGCCAGACTGCGCAGAGAAGATAACGAATAAATATCTCTGGTTATTTTTGATAAATAAAAGTTAAATAAACACAAAAAAAATTGATCTGTTCCTGTGCCTGATCCACCCAAGTTGAATCTGTCCCATCATGAGAAAGTCCCCCCAAGGAGTCCCCACTGTAACTTGCTTCCCATACAACTACCTCACCCCCCGACACCTGTGTCTCGCCATTGTCTACCACCTCCTCAGACAACACTGGTAAATCCCCACTGTCAGCACACGGAAACAGCAAAAGGTCTTGCGAATTGGGGCAGAGAATGTTCTGGGCTAGCACATCAGGGAAGGGGTGACTATGGGGTTCCAGGGAGTACGTGACCACATGCAATATCCATTTAAAAGTCATGCCACACTTGATTGAGCTCATAATTGACAATTGTACCAGTTGATGCTAAATTTTTAAGTTGGGGTCCTGCGTCGTCATTCTAACTACACCCGGCTGTTGTCACCACCACACATGCTAGCCCAGGGGGCACTCCTCTGGCTCTTCCAGCGAAACCTCCTTCCCCCCAGCCTGCCACCCCACCTGCAGGCCCTCTCTCCAAACAATTTACTTCTTTGTCCTATCTTTCTCTCTCTCTCTACAAACTATTTTTCCGGATAGCTGCCATATACGGTATTAAACTGAGTAGTATACATAGAAGACATACCACACTTGATCAATCTCATAATTTACGACTGTACCGGTTGATGCTAAATTTTTAAGTTGGGGTCCTGCGTCGTCATTCTAACTACACCCGGCTGTTGTCACCACCACACACGCTAGCCCAGGGGGCACTCCTCTGGCTCTTCCAGCGAAACCTCCTTCCCCCCAGCCTGCCCCACACCTACAGGCCCTCTCTACAAACAATTTACCCGGATAGGGGACGTATTAGATATTGTACTGATGTTTTTTTTGTTTCTTCTTTTAATTGCCTCCTGACCTGTGATAGGCAGCGCATGGACACATCCCCTTAGCTGCAGTAGGAAAGACACTCCCCTGGCCAGAGCAAGCTCTTTTTCCGTTTTCCGTGGTCGAAAAATCCATAAAATATAAGGTCCCAAGATAGGGGACGTATACGGTATTAAACTGAGAAGAATCGATACCGCACTGGCTGATGCTAGAGTATTTTCAAATTCATTCCGGCTGTTGTCACCACCACACACGCTAGCCCAGGGGGCACTCCTCTGGCTCTTCCAGCGAAACCTCCTTCCCCCCAGCCTGCCCCACACCTACAGGCCCTCTTTACAAACAATTTATTTCTTTGTCCTATCTTTCTCTCTCTCTCTACAAACTATTTTTCCGGATAGCTGCCATATACGGTATTAAACTGAGTAGTATACATAGAAGACATACCACACTTGATCAATCTCATAATTTACGACTGTACCGGTTGATGCTAAATTTTTAAGTTGAGGTCCTGCGTTGTCATTCTAACTACACCCGGCTGTTGTCACCACCACACACACTAGCCCAGGGGGCACTCCTCTGGCTCTTCCAGCGAAACCTCCTTCCCCCCAGCCTGCCCCACACCTACAGGCCCTCTCTACAAACAATTTATTTCTTTGTCCTATCTTTCTCTCTCTCTCTACAAACTATTTTTCCGGATAGCTGCCATATAAGGTATTAAACTGAGTAGTATACACTTGATCAATCTCATAATTTACCACTGTACCGGTTGATGCTAAATTTTTAAGTTGGGGTCCTGTGTCGTCATTCTAAATACATTCGGCTGTTGTCACCACCACACACGCTAGCCCAGGGGGCACTCCTCTGGCTGTTCCAGCGAAACCTCCTTCCCCCCAGCCTGCCCCACACCTACAGGCCCTCTCTACAAACAATTTACCCGGATAGGGAACGTATTAGATATTGTACTGATGTTTTTTTTGTTTCTTCTTTTAATTGCCTCCTGACCTGTGATAGGCAGCGCATGGACACGTCCCCTTAGCTGCAGTAGGAAAGACACTCCCCTGGCCAGAGCAAGCTCTTTTTCCGTTTTCCGTGGTCGAAAAATCCATAAAATATAAGGTCCCAAGATAGGGGACGTATACGGTATTAAACTGAGAAGAACCGATACCATACCGGTTGATGCAACAGTTTCTCCAAATCCATTCTGGCTGTTGTCGTCACCACACACGCTTGCCCAGGGGGCACTCCTCTGGCTCTTTCAGCGAAACCTCCTTCCCCCCCACCTACAGGCCCTCTCTCCAAACAATTTACCCGGGTAGGGGGACGTATTAGATATTGTACTGATTTATTTTTTAGATGCTTGGGAAGCAGCTATGCTCACCACTATACATCCAACAGCCACAGCAACTGATAAGAACAGATACTAAACTTGATTTCAGCTGCAGTGCCAGCATGAGCAGTGGTGTCATCTGCAGGCGGTGATGGACCTTCGTTGCACCTAGTTGGGTGCTTCCCTAACATGTGATGGGTATTTGCCTCGCCTTTCTTGGTCTGGGTGAGCACAATTGCCATGAGGGTAACCACCAGGCTGTTGCAGGAGAATTTGGGGTAATGGTGGGATTAGGCAGCCTCAGAGGCATCCATGCATGCTGCCCCTGCTGTTTCCTGTCCATTTCCGTGGTGTTTCCATCATTTTCTGAGGTTTCCAGGTTTTCACCCAGCCTTCCCTAGGCAGAGCCTTGGTCCCCTGCAAAAATCGCTCGAGTCTCCCATTGACTTCAATGGGGTTCGTTACTCGAAAAGCGCACCCGAGCATTGGGAAAAGTTCGACTCGAATAACGAGCACCCGAGCATTTTAGTGCTCGCTCATCTCTAGTGGGGTACCAACTCAACACCTGAAATGCTCAGAACTCTAGTATCACCCTGGTGTTCGTTTCTTACATGGTCTATTAACCGAGGGCATCCCTTTCCAGATGTTATGGAATTTATATGTTCCCTAAATCTTTTATACATGCACCTGATAGTCTTGCCTATGTAGGAACGTCCACACTGGCATAATATCAGATATACTGCATACTTGCTCTTACATGTAATGAAATCATTCACCTTTGTGACACAAGCCTCCAAATACGAGACACTTCCACTGGGGATTGTATTTACAAAATTAGAATCCTCTACACCTAAAGTTACCTGGGGGCATTAAATCCTTGATCCAATTACCCAGACTTTTTTTCTGCAAAGCGACTCCTCACAATTCTATCTTTTATCGTGTGACTTCTTCTGAAGGTTATACGAGGTTTACTACCAGTCAGCAAACTTAAACCTGCATCCTTTTCCAAAATTGCCCAATTATTAAAAGTTGCTTGCCGAATCTCATTCGCCATAGGGCTATATTTAAAGGAAAAGGTAAAATGTTTTTCAATATTCCCTTCTTCTATTCTCTTATGTTTTCTATTCCCTTTAGACAAATGTTCGCTTGAGTGAGGGAAGCATCTCTATTCATTACTACATCTATAATCTTTTCCGGATATGCCCTTTATTCAAACGTTATACATTATATTGATGATATATTTATTGTGTGGTCAGGGACGGAATTACAGGACCAAGAATTTGTACAGTATTTGAATGAGACAAATGAGATGAATATGAGATTCACACATAAATTTGGCGGGCGTACTATGGAGTTTCTGGATGTGGCGGTCCTGGTGGAGGGCGATGCGTTGGTCACGGTGGGCTATAGAAAGCCCACTGCAACCAACTCCTTGCTACACTACGATAGCTTTCACCCAGAGAGTGTGAAAAAAGCAGTGCCGTATGGACAATTTGTGAGACTTAGAAGGAAAAATTATACAGAAGAGGGTTTCAGATCCCAGTCTCTAGAATTGAAAAATAGGCTACTTAAAAGGGCATATCCGGAAAAGATTATAGATGTAGCAATGAATAGAGCTGCTTCCCTCACCCAAGCTGAACTTTTGTCTAAAGGGAATAGAAGACATAAAAGAATAGAAGAAGGGAATATTGAAAAATGTTTTACCTTTTCCTTTAAATATAGCCCTATCGCGAATGAGATTCGGCAAGCAACTTTTAATAATTGGGCAATTTTGGAAAAGGATGCAGGTTTGAGTTTGCTGACTGGTAGTAAACCTCGTATAACCTTCAGAAGAAGTCACACGATAAAAGATAGAATTGTGAGGAGTCGCTTTGCAGAAAAAAAGTCTGGGTAATTGGATCAAAGATTTAATACCCCCAGGTAACTATAGGTGTAGAGGATGCTCCTTTTGTAAATACAATCCCCAGTGGAAGTGTCTCGTATTTGGAGGCTTGTGTCACAAGGTGAATGATTTCATTACATGTAAGAGCAAGTATGCAGTATACCTGATATTATGCCAGTGTGGACGTTCCTACATAGACAAGACTATCAGGTGCATGTATGAAAGATTTAGGGAACATATAAATTCCATAACATCTGGAAAGGGATGCCCTTGGTTAATAGACCATGTAAGAAACGAACACCAGGGTGACACTAGAGTTTTGAGCTTTTCAGGTATTGGGTTGGTACCCCCCCCCCATTTACAAGGGGGAGATAGACACCGATTACTTCTACAGGGGGAAGCCAGACGTTTACCTGCTGAGGTTCCGTTCTAATGGATCGGGGCAGCAGAGGTATAAGAGGATGGAACGCATGTGCGTCTTGACATAGTGGCCAGAGGAAGCGCGTGAGCACGAAATGGCCGTCGCTGCTGTTCTGACTGCATGGTGAAGCGTCCGCCCTCACCCCGCTTATGTAAGTGTTCCAATAAAGTATGGAAGTTCAAAGAAGAAGCTGGTGAGTGCCGTCTTTCATTTTCTTTCTACTTGTTGGATTATATTATTGGCTCAGCACTGATTATTTCAATCACTCCTGTTCTGGTTAAAGACATCCCTCCAGGTTGATATCATGGTTAAAAGGACAAATTCTTGTTTGGAGGCATACAGTATGAATAGGCTCTCTATATACAAAATGGTAGATTTTTTAAATCTAAACTATATACTAAATTGCATCACTTTATTTTATTTTGCATTCATGGGATCAATGAAATAGTGTTAAAGCTGTCCATATTGTAGCTGTAATAAATTGTCATACTGACTATTCTTTGCTTCCAATATCAAAGAGAGGGACCTATTAAGATTATTGTTTCACATTTATTGAGATGTAGCCTAGCCAGGCATTAAGGAAGATGATTACTTTGGGCCATTAATGCTTTAAGGTTTTGGGTTTTTTTGTCGCTAGTAGTACAGGGAAAATTTTATGTCATAGTGACTGCCTCTAATCCCCAGGAGGGTTTAGCCCGAAATCTGTTGGCAGCAGGGTGAAACTTGGATGCGGTTGGACCTTACAGCAATATAATGACCCCAAACACACATCGCATTCCAAAAAAGCCAGCAGAATACAGAAATGGTAGAGGTAACAAAATCAAGTTAAGAATATCAAATAAATTTAAATGTTTCAATATCCATTAACAAGTTTTCTGTAACCTTAAGTTTAGCTCCAGTAATATTGAGAATATTATTTATTATTATTTTTGGAATATATATTTTCAAGGTATTCTTTTGCCAAAAAATCATACATTTCCCCCCTTTCATTTACTGTCTTTAATTATATATATATATATATATATATATATATATATATATATATATATATATACGGCTGCCAATGATTCTAGCCTTGACGGTATAATAATACCTGTTATCTCAGTCCTCACTTAAAGCAGATTTTGAAGGATCTGGATATATTTATATAAAATGAAGACATTTTACAAAAGGAAAAGGTGCATTTAGAAACATGATCTTGTCAGAATTTTCGGGTGATTTTTTTTTATAGTCAATTAAATGAGTTCCTGTCATTTCTTTCCTGTGTAGTAACACTAATAGGCATGACATTTACAATATTGTCAGTCTTAATACTCCACTGACAAATGGAATGCTATGAGGGCAAAAAGTACTTCAGGCCTTATAATATTCACCCTCCTGCCCTTCTTAAATTGACATGTGAGTCTTGATTTATTTACTTGCCCTTTCTATGGGCATAAATGCTCAAGGGAAACTCATTTAATCTTCCACATGAAGGATTTGTCACCACTAAGGATGCTCGCTGTCTCAACTTGTCAATCAAATCAAATTGAAGTTTGAACTGGGTTTCTAAACTTGTACAATGTTTTATGTGTTCTTTGAGTTTTAATTATTTTAGAAAACTGCAGTTTATATGAAAACTATTCTGATTATTTGACAATTTTTTAAAAAGATTTGCCTCGGATAAGATTCGATTTGGTTCAAGTTGCATAAAAAAAATATTTGTGTTCTGCGAATATTCCTGCGAAAACGTACGCATGAGTGTACAAAGTGCATACGAAGCTTTAGCATATTATTGTCTAGGCCCACACAAATAATGAACATTTACAGTAAAAGTACCCTACTTAAATGAATACCTACGCATTAGCGTACAAATTATTATATGCGTAGCATTAGTATACAAATTATACTATGCGTACTTAGCGTTAGCGTACAAAGATTTAGGAATTCGGATTCGCTTCGGTGTTAAAAAAATGAAGATTCGTATCGAATCTACGAAGCGGCGAATAGATTTGCTCATGTCTAGAAGACTTAAAATAATAAAATGCATATAAAATGGGCAAAAGGTAGGGTAAGTAAATGTTTATTCAAACAAGAGAAACACAACATGCACATTATGCTGTACATAGTAGGGTATCAGTATGTGCCATGTGTCAGTCATAAGAGGAGGTAGATATAGAAAGGAACAAACATAGGGTACAGTAAGAATGGGAGAGATAAGAAGGGAGTCTCATTATTTAAACTCCAAACTTCAAGTGATGCCAGAACGGTACCAGAACACTGGATTTTATGCAAATCCAGTATTTGAGGGCAGGGCATGTCCACCAAATATTTAAAGGGATATTCCGGTAAAGTAACTTAATTTTTGAAAAAACTGCATTAAGGCTGCAAGCTGTGACCCAACCAGAACCCATACCTATACATATAACCAGAGCCTCATTTTACCTTGCAATCCATTTGTCTAGCTCCTTGATGAGCCTGCAACACACTGTTTATGAGTGTTGATGTTTATTGATTGGCTGCCTGATATACCAGTCCAGGCATGCCCCCTCTACTCTACACACTGAGCATGCTCGACCTAACAAAGGCTCAGAACTACAGGTCGCTGCCATGGTAATTTATGAGGAAAAACAATGGGTAGCAGAAGAATAAAGCTACTTTTATAACTACTTAACGGTAAATATGTGAAATAGACATTATATTAGGTAATTATTGATGATGAATTAGTCTAAAACATAAGTTATATTTATAGGAACGGGAATACCCCTTTAAATAAGAGTCCACAGAACACCCAAATGCAAAAGTTAGAAATGCACATTGTGAAGATCAGTTAAAGGGGTTGTCCGAGTTATTTTTTTGTTCTTTGTATCTTACTAACTCGTCAAGTATAGCAACTTTCCCATACACTTTGTGCTTCTAAAGCTGCTTGTTTGTCAGATTTCACTGAGGGTCACATGACCTGTTATGTCAGCTTATCTCCCTGCTCTGTGATGTTTCCTGCACAAGCTTCAGAGATCAGATAACAGTCTGTACATGAGACGACATGTGGCGCCCCTCTGCTTGGCCCCTGCTCTCTGCTCTCTCCCTGGATTCCTTCAGATAAAACATTAACCCCTTCAGCCAGAACACACTGAGGGCTCAAGGCTTTACAACAGGATTTACACTGCAGACAGTGAGGAGACAAATGCTGGGCACAGGTGCTGACAGAGGATTTGTATTGCACAAGAACAGGTAGGGGGAGTTCCTGTGTGTATCAGGATTGTCATTGTACAGCTGGGACTTGTAGTCCTACACATACAACATGCTGCTGAGTATTCCAGCATACAGACATGTCACTCAGGGCAGCTCTTGTATTCACTTTCTGTGCAGAGCAGGGGGGGAGTGGCAGAGATTGTTATCACCGCAGGTAAACAAAGGCCAGAAGAGAACCAGGGAAATGAGGAAATCTAGATTTTTTTGCCTAAAACTTGCTTAACTTAGTTATATATTGCTGCCCATCAGATTTACAGTGCTATTTTTTTTTTTAATAACTCGGACAACCCCTTTAAAGTAAATATTTCAAGGAACATATGTAAAATGTTCCTATTTTCAATATACCATATTTTTTGCTTTATAAGACACACTTTTTCCCCCCCAAAAGCAGGGGGAAAATTGCTGTGCGTCTTATAAAGCGAGTACTAGTGAACGCTTCCATTATGGTGCATAAGGTGCCGGGAGCGGGGAAACATACTCACCCTCCTGCACTGCAGCTCCGCTCCGGGTCTGGTGCTCCTCTGTCCTCTCTTCCTGGCGATGCACTGTCCTGACCCCGTACAGCGGCAGGACGTAGTGCGTGCACAATGACCTGACGCTGCACACAGTCAGGTGACAGTGCAGCAGAAGACAGAGCAGTGTCGGCTGATCAGCGGTCTGATGGGGGCTGAGTGGGCTGATCTGAGTTCTAATGGGGACTAAGTGGGCTGATCTGAGGTCTGATGGGGGCTTAGTGTTCTGATATGATGGCTGAGTGGGCTGATCTGAGGTCTGATGGGGGCTGAGTGGGCTGATATAGGGGCTGAGTGGGCTGATTTTAGGTCTGCTGTGCTAAATCCTCTCGTTATTAGAATATCAACTGTACCACCAACTACACACGATCATCAGCCCACTCATCAAGAAATCTCTCCACACTATATTTGTGACTCAATGTTACTCTTTTTAAATTAATGATCACTCCCTGCCTGCTTTCCTAAACTCAATGCGTTTCTGAGCCGGCCATTTCACTGGACTCTTCATCAGGAGCATAGAATGACTATAATGCTAAAGAGCTAATGGAGGAGAACGCTGCACGCCTCTGATGGCGTGCGTGCAGCATGTGAGTCTCGGCACTATGATGGCCGTAACGCGGGCGCCGCCTGTTTCGCTTTTTATGGAGGAGCGCTCCACCCCCCATGAAGCCAACAAACAGGAGCCGGTAGTATAAGGGATAAACCACATTTCCCCTCCCCCTGTAATGAATATCGAATGCTCGTAATGGGTAATATATATATATATATATATATATATATATATATATATATATATATATATCTCAAAGGAACATCAATTATAAAGTTTAAAAAGCACTGATAAATATCAAATGGCCATGTCATCGCGCTGCATACAGGAAGAAGAATTCTCCCCCGCCTACAACCATGATGTGTGATACCTAAAGGAATTTTCAATAGAACAGTAAAGGGAGCAGTCGATAAGAGGTATATATGCTGGAATCACATATAACCATTTAAATATATCAATATTGTACAGATAAGAATATCCAGCACGCGCCCATATATAACACCACAGAGGTGAGAGGGAAGGGTCCACATAGAACAATAACATCATAAAGAGGTAGACGTCATCTGACCATTTAGTGCACTTGTCCAGCATCAGTGGATATATACCCATGGTGCTATCCAAGGAGATAGACGCAGCAGAGGAGATCAAGTGGCTTGATGTAGATGATAAAGCCTATTCAATAAAACAGGCATACAATATAAAATCGTTCAGCCCCTTGGGTTTTACAGTATTTAGCAAAAATGTCTAATGGGCCTCCTTTCTTAGTAGTAATATATCAATATCACCACCTCTGGGCGGTGCTCTCACATGCTCCATGCCCTGGAACATGACACAATTGGACTCATTGGGATGACACTCCGCTACGTGCTGTGCAATTGGGGGTCTCATCTTTATTTTTAATTGCAAGCAGATGTTCACCTGTCCGTCTCCTCAATTCGCGCCTTGTTTTCCCCACATATTGTAAATTACATTTGCACGTTGCCACAAAAATGACACCTGTAGTCCTACAATTTATGAAGGACCTGATGTTATAGCTCCGACCTGTATTACAGCTAGTGACACAATCACCCATCTGAATTGCTTTGCAAGCTACACATTTGCCGCATTTAAAGGTCCCATTCGGTTTGCCTGATGATAGCCAGGTTTTAGAAATTGGGGTACTGAAGGCACTATGTACCAGCCTATCCCTCAAGTTGCCACCGCGACGGTACGTTATGAGTACTGTAATACAAAACAAATGTAATAAGCATGAACAAGCCGAGTTACAAAATTGTACAGAAGGAGAGAGGACCCTGCCAACGAGGGGTTACAATCTACAGGGATGGGAAAAGGACACAGTAGGTGAGGGTAAAGCTGGTCATAGGGGCACAAAAGCAGGGTCAATACAGGTTGTAGGCGGGTTTTCAGGTTTCTTTTGAAGGTTTCCACTGTAGGTGATAGTCTAATATGTTGGTGTAGAGAGTTCCAGAGTATAGGGGATGCACAGGAGAAATCTTGGATGTGATTGTGGGAAGCGGTGATAAGAGGAGAGTAGAGAAGAAGGTCTTGAGAAGATCGAAGATTACGCATGGAGATGTATCAGGAAAGTAGCTGTCACGCTCTGGTGTGGAGGGTATATCCACACCAAGCGTAAGAGGGAAGGGAAAAGGACCAAACAAGGGAAACGGTCACCTCCTGCAGGTAACCCTGAAACTAGGCCCTGGCTGACTACCAGTATGAACAAGCATTCTTTACTCACCCTAAAGAACCCTGCAGCTAGTGACAGAGTCAACCCGTTCCTCCAAGAGAACGGACGAACAGGAGACTCCAGAAGGCAAAACCACAACAGGGAAAAGTAGGATAAACACAACAGGGAAAATGACACTTATCTTAATGCAGATATTGCAGCAACCGGATCTCAGCCAAGATCCACACCACACACAACAAAGTCAGCAGAAAGTATAAACCGCAAGGAATACTGGGAGAGGAAGGGATAAATAGGGGAAAGATAATCACCACACCCACAACAGCTGAGGGGAAGGGATGTGATAAACAGCAACCAAACCAAGAGGAAAACATGTCAAATTATGTCACTTTTGAAAGCCTAGCCGAACGCCTGCAACCTGATGCCGGAACGTTCGTGACATTACCCCCCCTTTTACGGGTGACCTCCGGGCACCCAAGACCAACTCTATCAGGATGAGACCTGTGAAAGGCTTTCACCAAACGACTGGCATTCACGTCAGATACCCATACCCATGTCCTCTCCTCAGGTCCATAACCCTTCCAGTGAACAAGATATTGAAGAGTCCCACGGAGAACTCGAGAATCAATGATCTTGACGATCTGGAATTCCAAATTGCCATCCACCAAGACAGGCGCGGGTGGCAAGGGAGATGGCTCCAGAGGTTCAACATATCTCTTCAACAAAGATCTGTGAAACACATTATGGATTTTCAGAGCCTGAGGAAGTTCAAGACGAAATGCTACAGGATTAATAATGGCCGTGAACTTATATGGGCCAATAAATCTTGGACCCAACTTCCAAGGAGGAACTTTCAACTTAATGTTCCTAGTTGACAGCCACACAGAATCACCCACACTTAGGTCCGGACCTTTCATACGTCTCCTGTCAGCCACATGTATGTACTTGTTACCCATATTTATCAAGTTATTTTGAATTTTCCTCCATATAGATGACAATGATAATGAAAAACATTCTTCCTCAGGAATACCAGAAGTTTCAGAACCAGAAAATGTGCCAAACTGCGGGTGAAAGCCATATGCACCAAAAAATGGTGACTTACCAGTGGAGTCCTCTCTGCGACTATTTATTTCAAACTCTGCCAGAGACAAAAACGAGGACTACTTCTCCTGGTTCTCAGAGACAAAACATCTCAAGTAAGTCTCCAGACTCTGATTGGTACGCTCAGTCTGTCCATTCGTCTGGGGGTGAAAGGCAGAGGAAAAAGTCAGTTGTACCCCTAGCCGAGTACAGAATGCCCTCCAGAATCTGGACACAAACTGAGTCCCACGATCAGTCCCACGAGACCACGTCAGTGGGAATGCCATGAAGTTTCACAATGTTATCAACAAACACTTGTGCAAGAGTTTTAGCATTGGGGAGCCCGGGTAATGCAATAAAGTGCGCCATTTTACTAAAACGATCTACAACCACCAGAGTAACTGTCTTACCAGACGAATCAGGCAGATCAGTGATGAAGTCCATGGATAAGTGAGTCCATGGTCTGGACGGAATGGGTAATGGAAGTAGGGGTCCAGAAGGTCGAGTATGTGTCACCTTAGTGCGTGCACAGACACTACAGGCTGAAACATAGTCCTCAAGACACTTACGCAGCCCCGCCCACCAGAATCTATGAGAGATGAGGTCGACAGTAGATTTACTCCCATGGTGTCCCGCAAGCACCGAAGAATGATGTTCCTCAAACACCTTATGACGCAAATCAGAAGGAACAAACAACTTCCCAGGGAGGCAAGACTGCGGTGCATCTCCCTGGGCCTCAAACACCTTAGCCTTAAGATCAGGGTACAGAGTGGATATCACCACTCCTTCGGACAGTATAGAACTCGGATCCTCAAAATCACCACCTCAGGGAAAACTATGTGACAAGGCATCCGCTTTCACATTCTTAACCCCAGGACGATATGTGACAATGACATTGAATCTGGTGAAGAACAAAGACCATCTGGCCTGCCTCGGATTAAGTTGTTTAGATGACTCCAACTAAGACAGATTTTTGTGATCAGTGAATACAGTGATTGGGTGAATCGTCCCTTCCAACCAATGACGCCATTCCTCAAAAGCCAACTTAATGGCCAGTAGCTCTCTGTTACCCACTTCATAATTTCTCTCCGCAGCAGAAAAAGAGGTATTAAGACAATTGTCAACGCAATAATCACTCCAATCCACAATTTGTCTAGTATGCCAGTCAAGGGTCGGATTATGTTTGCTTAACCACGGTAAAGCCAGAACCATAGGAACAGGAAAACCTTCCAACACAAAACATGAAATAAGCTCCTGATGAAATTCAACCACTCTTAATTTGACATCATGCACCATCTGAGACAAACGCTTCTGAGATAGAGGTGCAGAATCAATGGCAAACACAGACAAATGCACATTTTCAGTTTTTCTACCCACCCCACCAAGAGTGAGATGAGAATTCAATGCCCCCTTTTCTTTTCTCTTTTAGAGATTGAATGCATGGACATACATTGATAAAGTGTCCTTTCTGACCACAGAAAAAACACACACTCTTTTTATTACCAAAATGCTTAAGAGTGGAAACAGGAGTAGCTCCCCCTAACTGCATAGGTTCGTCCCCTGACATCAACCTAGGGGAATTTTCACCCAAAATGTCACAGGAAGACAGTACACTACGTGATAGTACGTCCTGAGAGTGGGGGCCCCTAGATCGCTCTCTCAGGCGCCTATCCATGCGTACAGCAAGAGACATAGCGGCTTCCAAAGACACAGGGGTTTCATGAAAGGCCAAAGCGTCCTTCAGCCTTTCTGATAAACCTTGACAGAATTGGCTACGTAGAGCCGGATCGTTCCATTCAGTATTGGTCGCCCACCTCCGGAACTCAGACCAATAGATCTCAACCGAGCGCTCACCCTGACGAAGGTCACGTATCTGGGTCTTGGCCATGGAGATACGATCCGGGTCATCAGAGATAATCCCTAAAGCCTTGAAAAATTCATCTACCGACCGGAGAGACTGCAATCCGGTCGGCAGAGAAAAGGCCCATGACTGCGCATGTCTTTTAAGCAGCGAGATGACCACACCAACCTTCTGCTCCTCATTACCAGAAGAATGTGGATGCAGTCTGAAATACAATTTGCACGCCTCCCTGAATAAAATAAAATTATCACGTCCCCCAGAAAATCTATCTGGGAGGGCGACCTTAGACTCCAAACAGGCCTGACACCCAGCACCCCCAGAACCACCAGCCTGTGGTCTCTGAATCTGGTTGTGGATGTCAGCCACCTCCAAGCTGAGTCCCTGCAGCCGTTCAGCAAGCGCAGCAATAGTATCCCTGTCAGCACAAAAATGACATTCATTTTTGTTTGGCGGTTTATAATGTCACGCTCTGGTGTGGAGGGTCTAGCCACACCAAGCGTAAGAGGGAAGAGAAAAGGACCAAACAAGGGAAACGGTCACCTCCTGCAGGTAACCCTGAAACTAGGCCCTGGCTGACTACCAGTATGAACAGGCCTTAGTGGTAGGAGAGTTCATACACAGGAACCTAATAACAAACTCACCCTAGAGAACCCTGCAGCTAGTGACAGAGTCAACCCGTTCCTCCAAGAGGAAGAACGAACAGGAGACTCCAGAAGGCAAAATCACAACAGGGAAAAGTAGGATAAACACAATAGGGAAAATGATGCCTATCTTAATGCAGATATTGCAGCAACCGGATCTCAGCCGAGATCCACACCACACACAAAAAAGTCAGCAGAAAGTATAAACCGCAAGGAATACTGGGAGAGGAAGGGATAAATAGGGGAAAGATAATCACCACACCCACAACAGCTGAGGGGAAGGGGTGTGGTAAACAGCAACCAAACCAAGAGGAAAACCGGTCAAATTTTGAAAGCCTAGCCGAACGCCTGCAACCTGATGCCGGAACGTTCGTGACAGTAGCTCAGTGATGTACGGAGGGGACAGGTTGTGGACCTTATATGTATTTGTCAGTATTGTAAACTGAATTTGCTGGGCAATGGGGAGCCAGTGAATTGATTAGCATAGGGGAGAGGCAGAGGAGTAACAGAAGGAGAGGTATATTAGTTGGGCAGCAGAATTGAGGATTGATTGGAGGGGTGTGAGGGTCCTAGATGGAAGGCCACAGAGGAGGATGTTGCAGTAGTCTAGGAAGGAGATGATGAGGACATGTGAGCATTTTTGCGGGGTCCTGGCTGAAGAATGCACAGATATGAGAGATTTTTTTGAGTTGAGACGGTAGATGGTAGAAAGGGCTTGGATATGTGGTTTGAAGGACAGGGCACAATCAAAGTTTGGAAGGGGATGGGCCAGCAAGCCCGTCTCATTTACCATTTTCTACGCCCGTTTAGGCCTAGAAAATGGTCTAAATGTTAGGCAGCTAGGAAGCAGTCTTACATTTATAAGCAACTCCTCTCCTTAGCCATACTGTTAAAGACATTTATGGACATTACATACAGAGCTGCAAAACATACAAGAGAGTGCAGCATTACATAACTCTTACATCCAGTGACGTCTCCTCTGATGTAGAAATTCTCTTTCTTCTTCTCCATTTGGACCAGGAAGCCATGATGATTTCTGTCAGTCGCATCTCGTCTGCAGAGTTTTTCACACAGACATCTTAAATTCCTCACTTTTCTATCATTCTCCCAACCTGGTCCCTCAACAATTATCCTGCTGCTACTCCCAATACTGTTCCGGCTATGCTCCCCAATGCCCCTATTACACTTCAGAAATAACAGTGCTCTCTAACAACGTATAGTAGTATACGACAGTATATTACAGCATATAGTAGTATACAGCAGTATATAACAGCATATAGTAGTATACGGCAGTATATAACAGCGTATAGTAGTATAGGGCAGTATATAAGAGCGGATAGTAGTATACGGCAGTATATAACAGCGTATAGTAGTATATGGCACTATATAACAACGTATACTAGTATACGGCAGTATATAACAGTGTATAGTAGTATACGGTAGTATATAACAGCATATAGCAGTATAATGGAGTATATAACAGCATATAGTAGTGTACAGAAGTATGTAATAGCGAATAGCAAAACACATATACATGTACAGACCCACATACTGACACATGTACTGAGACATATAGACACACATACAGACACATTTACCGAGACACATACAGACACATGTACAGACATACATACAGGCAGATGTACTGACAAACATACAGACACATATACAGACACATATATGCACAAACATATAAACACACATACATACAAATATACAGACAGAGACACATATATACAAACATTTACACATATTTCCACTTACCTTTTTTATGGCAGATGAAATAGGATGGCAGCCCAGACAGAGTTGTTGTCTGAAGCTGCCCCCCTGCTTTCCTCTGGATAGTGCCGCCTAAGGTGGCCACCTCACCTGGCCTCATTAAAGGTGTGCCCCTGAGTGTATCCATCGAAGTTATGTAGAGGCCGGTGCCTCTACATAACTCCAGTGGATCCACTGCCAGCTATTGGGAATATTAGGACCGGCATCTAAAACGCCTGTCTTAATAAATGACCCTCTAAATGTTTGGTCTGTGAGGTATGATGTGATCCAGGAGAGTCCAAGAGATGAGAGAGAAATAGAAGGGAGTGGGTGACTGTGTCAAAAGCAGAGAACAGATCAAGGAGGAGCAGGACAGAGTAATGTTGTTTGGCTTTGGCAGTTAGCAGGTTGTTGGTGACTTTGGTAAGGGCAGTTTCAGTTGAGTGGTCGGGTTGGAAGCCAGATAGTAGTCGGTCAAAGAGGGAGCAGGAAGAGAGGTGAGAGAACAGTTCAAGGTGAATATATTCAAGTAGCTTTGAGAAATATGGGAAAGGTGATATGGGACGATAACTAAACAAAGAAGATGGGTCAAAGGAAGGCTTTTTGAGGATGGATGCAATGGTAGCAAGTTTAAAACCACAGGAAAAGACACCAGTAGTTATTGATAGGTTGAAGAGATGAGTTCTGTCTGGAATAAACACTGTGATGAGAAGGGGATGAGTTGGGACAGTATCAGGTCAAGTGCACAGGTGGTGAGATGTGGTCTGGAGAGTATGGTGGAAAGGTTTTCCTCTGTAATGGTGGAGAAGCAGGTTTTGGGGGAAAATGACTCAGTAGTTGTGTAGAGGGGATGTGGGGACTATAGGCTGAAGCTTTCTCTTATGTTTTCAATCTTTTGTTTAAAGTCCTCAGCTGAGATGAGAGGTGAGAGTGGGGGCCCTGGGGATGGAGAAGAGAGTTAAAAGTTTTAAAGAGTTGTTTAGGGTTGAGGGACAGGGAAGACATGAAAGATATAAAGTAGGCCTGTTTTGCAGCAGCAAGTGAGGACTTGAACATGAGGAGGGAATTGTTTATATGTGGTAAAGTGCTCCTTAGAATGGGATTTCCTCCATAACCGCTCTGCAATTCTGGAAGTTTGTCTCAGATTTCACTACTGGTGCTCCAATTGAAAGGCAGACGGAGCCTTCACTCATAGGTGCAGCGATCAGTGTTGATCGTGGCACCTGAGGGGTAAAATGACAGGGGCGGTGCAATCGCCGCTCCCTGTCAGTGCAGGAAAGCGCCGGTTGTATTAAACAGTCAGTACCCGCCACGTATTGGAATGGATGGGTGGACTTCATTTTGTATTATTTCAACTGTCATGGCACTCACATGATGCAGTTTGGCAAATTTGAGATACCGTTATTAATGAACTGGATGATGCTGTTTCTCTTTTCTTGGGAAATCTTCATGGCTGCTCCTCAATTCGAACCAGTGACCTTTCACTTGGGAATCAACCTAGTAATACTCCGAGCTATTAGGGAAAGTGAGAACAGGTTATACTTTTTATACAAGAAGACAAAAATGTTCCACCACCAGGAGCAAAACAGTAACAATGCAGTTACATGACAAGAATTTGCATAACTAATCATATGCTAAAT
Source organism: Rhinella marina (assembly GCA_900303285.1). Classification (NCBI taxonomy): domain Eukaryota; kingdom Metazoa; phylum Chordata; class Amphibia; order Anura; family Bufonidae; genus Rhinella; species Rhinella marina. The sequence goes on along the minus strand of ONZH01012019.1, from coordinate 7,066 downwards.
AGTTACAAGTTCAATTTATGTATGAGATAGCCAAGATGATTGTCTATAAAATGATGGTACTGTAGTTGATGGTAAGCTGTAGTAGATATGAGATATGGAGCCTGAAAATCAAAAGTTCAAAACATTGTTACCCTTTTACATGTCAGTGTAAATCTTCATCTGCTACCAGCCATAATATCTGTTAGAAGCTGTGGCAGTTACAGGGAAACTGCTACAGCTGAAAGGACACATCCCCTGAGAAAGGACACATCCCCTAAGCTATCTGCCTGAAATAAATGTAGCAGAGCAATTGGAGCAGTGAATGGGGAGATCTCTGGATCCATGTGAGGTACGGGGCTCATTCTACATTTTTTACATCAGTCATAGCATAACCCCTTTACTGTAAGTTGCTAATGATGTTGCTGCGGGAACAGGGAGCCAGATATCAGTGTCAGCAGGACTTCCGATAGAGAAGGCAGGGATGTTTCTTTAACCGTCCCTGCCTTCTCCATCGCTGTATACACTGCCTTCTGTTCTGTTCCTAGCAATGACACTGCCTTCTGTTCTGTTATCATTTGATTACTGAAAGGTATGTATTTGAACTAGCTACTGGGTCTTAGCAGACCCAGATAAGCTCTGCAGCGTGGCTTTACAGCATTGAAAAGCCTCTGGGAAGTACATTTTCTTTATAACTGGAGAAATCAGCAATAAATAAGATGCAGCATTTAAATGACCCCAAAGGTCATGACATGATGGGAAACACAGGTGTAAAAAGAAAAAAAAAAGCCACCACATGCCACAATGTATCTTCTAGCCCTGCTCCCAATGACCGTAACCCATACATTTCCTATATCAAAAGTGACCATTATGGAAAGGGCGACATGGTTTAAGAAGTTTAGTTGCACATTGACTGGACTAAAAAAAAGTAAGAAATGTGAAGAACAGACTATTTTACCTTTATTTTAACATTTTCCCAGTTATACAAAATGAAAACAAAAACATCTAAATGATAAAGGACATAAAAATAAAGTCCCAAATATTGCAGGAAAAAGGTACAAAAATTATTTCCAAAACCTAATGTAAAAAAGTTATGGCTTTCAAAGATACATGTGCTTTCTAGTAATAAAACAGCAGCAGTACTGTCTTCAACAGTATATATTATTATTTTGTTTTATATTCAATTTGAAATATATTTATGTGACTGTTTGTATGTTATTGTTATTATATCGATAGACTTAATATTCATTGCTGAAGCTATAGCTGTTAGTAGAGGATTTTACCAGCAGAGGGCAGTAGATGCATTCAAATGGAACTTGTGAACTTGAAGGAAAAATAATAAGAGACAAACTGTGGACATTCTATGACACCGCTCCTTTGGGCATTCATTTTCCGTCAAAGAAGATGTTATTTTGATTAAGCCATCACAGTTATTTCTTTCCTTGATGTCATAAATGTAATTTCTCTTCTAAGGATATTTCATACTAAATACAATTACCCTTAGAACCTGACCTTCTTGATTAGTGCTATTTAGAATTAAAATGATAATCTTCAGACTAGTAGCTGAATAACAAGAGAGATCAGAATGAATAGAAAGAATACAAAAAACTTGTCGGATGCCAGTAACATGATAGGATGCCCATCTTCAGTGCTGCTTATACAAAGATATATGCCAATATATCTGCCAATTTCATTTTGTAGGCCTAAGAGAAGTAAATCTGTTTAGTACAGGATTATGTCTGTTGAGATCACCTTGTTGGGGCAGATAGACTCACACAGTTTGATTAAAATGTGTTCTAACAATCTTAAAGGGGTTATCCAATCCTATAAAAAGCCCCCCAATATGCTGGGCCCCACACACTGAATATACTTACCTGGCTACCCGATCCTGGTCCCAGCAGTTTATACTCTTGGATAACCCCTTTAAACTTATATGTATATAAGATACATCAAATGAGATATCAAGAGATAGGTGTGGAGACCACAGGTTTACTAATATATATAACAAGAGAAATAAAGTGACTCCTAAAATCAGATATTTATTGATACCTTTTTTAAAATAAACATTCAGTATATAGTGTCAAAAAGCCTATAGAAGATAAGCTGGATAGGGTGAAACGGTTAGGGAAAGAAAAGAAGGGGCTATCCCTAAGGGGCCCTTAGCCCAGTGATTCCCCCGGATGGTAGAGGTTCCCTGTCCCCGAACCTAACCTGTTAATGCCTATGTAGCCCTATAAGTATAAGGAAAGAAAGTAAAATAATATCTATCACACAAGATTCCAACGCGTTTCGCCCAGGTGGATAAGAACTTATTCAAGATACACCAACTCGTTTCAGGTAACAATATACATAATGGCCGCATAAAAATAGCAAGAAGATACTTGCCCCAACCAAAGGTACAGCGTTAGGTTGATGTCACCACCCTGTATAAATCAAAAAAAGAGAGCTCAAATCAGAGAGATACAATAATATGAAATGGCTGTGTGTAGTCAGGGTATCACTTACATATTGCTGTTTGGGTATGAATCCAAGCGGCGCTGGTGCGTACCGTGCCTCGCCAGTACGAGGCATAGGATGCCGCATTGGCATTAAATAGTCCCGCCGGACGGCTAGTTCTGGTCGCCCGGGTGACGCGTTTCCGGTGTATGGAACGCACCATGGAAAGCAGATCACTTCCGGCGACCTGGAGCGCATGGATGTAAGGAAGTAAGGCGCATCAAGAAAGCCTGTTAATGCCCATATTACAGGAAATAATATCAAAATCAGATTGTGGCCTATATTTAATAATGAAACAAGGCTTATGGGCACAAAATATTAAAATGCTGATGGATAGATATTTCCATCATCTGCATAATGTCAATAGATAAGATGGAGAAATAGTCCCCATTCTGTAGATTGAGCAGTTCACGTGTCCCTGACCAGCTAAAGGCACCCTGTACAGAGGTTAACTAAATAAAAATTACAAAGAAGAAGGAGTTGTGGTATAAAAGGAAAATTTAGATGAAACATATATAAGTTAGTATTTCGTTTAAACCCTGGGGTGACTGGGACCGGAAGCGAAAGATCCATTCGGTCTCTTTCTGAAGAAGCTTGCGGTCCCAGTTACCCCTTCTGGGTGACTGAGGTAACATCTGAATTGCAGAGAAGCGAACAGTTCGCAGATCACTATTGTGGTAATTAACAAAGTGATTGGCCACCGGTGTGTCCTTTTTATTTTTTATATCATTTACATGTTCTAAAATTCTCCGTCTAAATTCGAGGGAAGTCTTTCGCACGTAATCCATTGGACAGGGACATTGACAAAGATAGATAATCCCCTTACTTATACAGTTAATAAAGTTTTTGACTTGGTACACCTGTTGTGAGACGGAGCAACACACTGATTTCGTTGGCTATATAAAGTTGCAGGCTTTACCAATCTACAGAATGGGGACTATTTCTCCATCATATCTATTGAGATTATGCAGATGATAGAAATATCTATCCATCAGCATTTTAATATTTTGTGCTCATAAGTCTTGTTTCATTATTAAATATAGGCCACAATCTGATTTTGATTTGCTCTTAATATCTGCATTAACAGGCTTTTTTGATGCGCCTTACTTCCTTACATCCATGCCTTCCAGGTCACCGGAAGTGATCTGCGTTCCATGGTGCGTTCCATACACCGGAAACGCGTCACCCGGCGACTGGAACTAGCCGTCCGGCGCGACTATTTAATGCCAATGCAGCGTCCTATGCCTCGTGCACCGGCGCCACTTGGATTCATACCCAACCACCAATATGTAAGTGATCCCTGACCACACACAGCCATTTCATAATATTGTATCTCTCTGATTTGAGCTCTCTTTTTTTGATTTATACAGGGTGGTGACATCAACCTAACGCTGTACCTTTGGTTGGGGCAAGGTCCTTCTTGCTATTTTTATGCGGCCATTATCTATATTGTTACCTGAAACGAGTTGGTGTATCTTGAATAAGTTCTTATCCACCTTTATCACCCCCCAAGGAGCCCAGGAGCCTGGGCGAAACGTGTTGGGGTCTTGGGTGATAGATATTATTTTACTTTCTTTTCTTATACTTATAGGGCTACATAGGGATTAACAGGTTAGGTTTGGGGACAGGGAACCTCTACCATCCGAGGGTATCCCTGGTCTAAGGGCCTATACCTAGGGCCCCTTAGGGATAGCCCCTTCTTTTTTTTCCCTAACCGTTTCACCGTATCCAGCTTATCTTCTATAGGCTTTTTTGACACAATATTTTTACCTATTTTAAAAGAGGTATCAATAAATATCTGACTTTAGGAGTCACTTTATTTATATGTATATAAAACATATTGTAGCATTAATGTAATTTAATACAATCCATATAATCAATATAATTATATCAAAGCCTTGTCACACTGTGTATATCCTGCTCGGAGTAGGGTTCCCACCCCAATACATCAGTGAATGAAATATCCGGGTCACGGATGCAATTATGCTATTTAGTGGGGGTGAAAAGCTGCATTTACATACAGCGATCACCTCCACAATTATCTAGTGTTGTCTAAACACTGATTTTGATGTCAGTATGAACAATAGTTTTTTTTTTTTGAGCATTTGGCTTATTCAATGGGTGATCTGAGACAACTTATTGGGAATGAGGCAGATTATTGGGAATGAGTGTTCATAGGAAGTAACGTTAGTTCCCGATAATTGGCCTGAAAGTCGGGCTGTGTACAGTAAATCCAGCATAAATCATTGTGTCTGGACAGCAGATCTAAACAGCACTCTGCAGCCCATAAACAATGCAGCTATAGTATATGAGGCTGAATGATGGTAGTAGCCATTGCTTGTGACCATACTGTGGAGGAGATCGCTGCATGCAAATACAATACTTCACCTCCTGTAATGAGCAGGCAATTGTCAGGAAGGAACGCTTCTTTCCCAACAATCGTCTGCACATCGGCACAGTATAAATTGTCAGTGTAAAGCAGTTTATGCTAATTTCTAAAATGGAGAAATAAAGAATTTATATATTTTCTTTATCTCTGATGCTGAATTTTTAAAAAAAACTATTTGAATAATACAGTAGTTTACTAATAATAGCTTACTGATTGTGAGCCATTCCTTTGTCTATTGACACAGTTTGCAGTTCATGGACATTTGGCAGAACAGATTCTTTTTTTTTTATTATTACATTTTACAGTACGTATATGTGGATTTCAAAAACTCACTGAGTAAAAGTGCCCCTCCAGCCATTAAGGAAAACTTTATTTTGCCATTGATCCCTTATACTGTATGCAGCAATTGGGTTCAATGACTTTAGATTTCTCAGTTTTTAGGACAGAAAGTAGCTTCTGATAACTATCATTTTAAGTCATAGCAGCACTTTTCACCTAAAGCGTCTTATTTGGAGATCAACCCCACCCTCTCACTGTATAGTGACATACTTGATTGAATCTATGCACAAGAAGTAGCAATATTTATTTGTCCATAAGGAAAGGGTCAGAGAAATCACAACAACTTAATAAAAATACACACAGATATGTCCTTCCTTACCTTTCTTCTTGGCTAGACATGTCTTGATATTTGTGTCACAAGATAACCAGCTTTTTAACGTAACAAGATGTCTAGCTTATACAGTATGTGTCTATGTGTGACCACCCAGCAATTGTATTGTGAATTGATGTACGGTATGTCAAGGATATTAAGACTGGTATGTTGCGGTATTACATTAAACAGATTTCATGAGAAATTGAAGTCTTTAAAGTGGTCCTCCAGTCCCATAATGATGTTTTTCATCTGCATTCAGTACTCCAAACATTGCATATTTATGCTCCAAGTACATGTCAATCATGTCTGTGATTGTCCTCCTCTGTTCTCTGCATCATTTCATCATTCAGAGTTTCATGTTAACTAAACCAGTACGCTTTGCTCTGCAATGTTTCTCAGGTTTTTCTCTGCCTGTCACACTGTTCCCCCTGCAGTAATCACGTCCCCTTCACCTTTCCTCTCCATGTTATTTAGGGCTCATGCGCATGACCATTGTCTGTTTTGTGGTCCTCACATTGCAGATCCGCAAAACACAGATACTGTCCTTGTGCATTCCGCATTTTGCGGAACAGAACGTCCATGCCATAATACATAGAACAGTCCTATCCTTGTCTGTAATGTGGACAAGAATAGGACATGTTCTATATTTTTTGCGGATGCCACGGAATGGACAGATGCATATGGTCGGGTGACCACAGCATCCGAGCGCGCAAAAACCATGAAGGATACGATTCCGGCTATGCTCCGGCTCCCTCTGGCAGGGAGTGTGTATGCGACAGCCCATGTCATTGAGAATGACAGGAGGCTGCTACATAGTGTTTTCTATGGGGTGCCTGTCTGTTGCAGGGCTCCATAGGAAACTAGTAAATTTCTCATAGACTCCAATGCTAACACAGAAAATTAAATTCCCACCACATCATATGCCAAAATCAAATGGTGACATTGGAAAGTATAACTTGTCCCACAAAACAAAAAAATGCCTTCATATGGCTATGTGACCGTTAAAATAAAAAAAAGTTATGGCTCTGGGAAGGCATAGAGTGCAAAACAAAAATGCAAAAAACTTAAAATCCTCTTGGATAGAAAGGGATATATACTGTATGAACTAGAGATGAGCGAATCTATTTGCCGCTTCGTAGATTCGTATCGAATCTTGGGATTTTTCAGCTGCGAAGCGAATCCGAATATTAGTCGATTCGCTTCGGCTTTGTACGCATTCACTATGTAGTTTGTCTATAAATTATAAGCAATTGAGTACGAATTAGTTACTGTATACGCTGTTGTGTACAAATTCAATTTAGTAGCGATCCTTTACTGTTCGTTCGTTTATCGCGCGCAAAAGCCCGGGAAGAAAGCGGTCACCTGACCTAGTAGGCTGGGCTTGCTCTGATTGGCTCAGGCTCAGTAAGCCAGTGACGCTTCATTTCTGCTGCGACTGCTGAGGCGAGCAGAAGCACTGTTGTGAATTTGTGAAGTTCAGAGACCACTGTGTTCTTCTAACTGGGGTGTAATTGTAGTGGGAATCTATCATACATATATCAGGATATTGCAGG